>JAOEGS010005586.1:63399-83864 GCA_025447755.1 Corythornis vintsioides
CCAGTGAGGGTGCCAGAGCCTGGAAGGGGCTGCCCAGGGAGGTTGTGGAGTCTCCTTCTCTGGAGACATTCAAAACCCACCTGGATGCATTCCTGAGTGACTTGGTCTAGGTGATCCTGCTCTGGCAGGTGGTTTGGACTAGATGATCTTTCTAGGTCCCTTCCAACCCCTAACATTCTATGATTCTATGATCCTATGATCCTATGGACCAATGACCCTGTTTTGCTGTAATGTTACCATCAGGCAGATATATAAGGTCAGAAACTATCATGTGACATCCTCATGGTTAAAACAGGATTTTACAAAGAGAATATGCGAGACTAATTACTCACTTTCTTTCTTCCAGCAGAGCAATTTCTTTCTTGACCTCATGGTACTCTTCTGCTATCTTGCAGTGCTGTTTGTACACCTGCATAGATTCCTTAGAGTCATGACAAGGAGGCAGTGGCTTTAAGAAAGAAGAAGAAATACATACATATATGTATATAAGTAGCTTTTGAATGAAATATTAGGGAAAACCACATATTTTGAAAGATACAATATTTATTCTAATTCCTGTGAGAACAGTTATAGAT
This sequence comes from Corythornis vintsioides, assembly GCA_025447755.1. NCBI lineage: Eukaryota > Metazoa > Chordata > Aves > Coraciiformes > Alcedinidae > Corythornis > Corythornis vintsioides. The sequence continues at coordinate 63,975 of JAOEGS010005586.1, forward strand.
GTTATTTCCCCACTCTACTACAGGATATGGTCAAATTCTTTCATGGAAGAGATAAAACACTTCTCTGCATAAGAATATTCATAAACCTTCAAACTGTAAGGATTCATAGAAATTTCCTTGTCAGCTTTGTAAAGTATCCCTAAAGATTGTTCAAAGAAATATTTCTCCCTTGTGCCTCTCTTTTCAGTAACAGTGGTCTAAGAATACTAAAGTTGGTCAGACACAGAATAGATGACCCTGTTTTCACTGCAGAAATGCAGCACTGGGCAGAAGGGTAATTTGAGTGCAAACAGCTCTTATTCTCCAGTTCTGCAAGATGAGAAGAAAAGCAATGGCAAGCTATTAAACTTAACAATCTATTTTCATAGATGCAATGCTTATTCCAGTTTATTACAAAATGGGACAGGACTGTGAGTTGGGATGCTAGGGCTGATTCTGCTGAGCTCAATAGGAGTTATATTGCTGACTCCAGTGCAGCCAAAATTTTTCTATCCCAGCAATGCCTCAAGCTATAAGTAGTTTGCTCAATGTCATACCTAATTTATATTAATCTCTATTTCCTGTAGAAGAAGGGGATATACATAGTTAGAAGACATGTTACAGGAGTTAAATCAGATATATTTTAAATTTCCATGAAAAGTGCAGGTGAGATGAAGAGTAGAAGTATGACAGCAATTAAAAAAAAAATCAATAAAAAGAGACAGTGAAAGAAAAATCACTGCACCCACTAACCTGAATACCAACATTCCTGCAACAATATTATTTTTAAAAATACACACTGGAAATATTAAATATTATAAACATACCCCCCTCTATCCTGGGACTCCTCATCTTAATTTCAACCAAGATTTTGATAAATCCAGTTTGATTAATCATAGAATCATAGACTATTAGAGGTTGGAAGGGACCTCTAGAAATCACTGAGTCCAACCCCCCTGCCAAAAGCAGGATCACCCAGGGCATGTTGTACAGGAACACATCCAGAAGGGTTTTGAAAGTCTCTAGAGAAGGATATTCCACCACCTTTCTGGGCAGCCTGTTCCAGTGCTCTCTCACCCTCACAGTAAGGTAGTTCCTCCTCATGTTGAGGTGGAACTTCTGTGCTCCAGTTTATACCCATTGCTCCTTGTCCTGTTGCTGGTCACTACAGAGAAGAGATAGTCTCCTTCTATTTGACACCCAAATTTCAGATATTTGCAGACATTAATAAGGTACCCTCTCAGTCTTCTCAAGACTGAACAGCCCCAGTTCCCTCAGTCTTTCACAGGATCTCAGGATGTCAGGGGTTGAAAGGGACCCTGGAGATCTTCATAGCACAGAAGCTCAGGTACCTTAATCATCCTCATAGCTCTCCATTGGCCTCTTTCCAGTAGATCCCTGTCTCTTTTAAACTGGGGAGCCCAAAAATGGACCCAGTATTCCAGGTGTGGTCTCATGTTAGTGCTTTTTGTTCCTTAAAAATAATGCAACTTAATTTGGGCTGCCACATTTTGGCTGTAGCACTTTCAGGAAGTGTAGTATTTTAAAGTTATTAGCCATGAATCAATTGACTGTAAATGAACTCTAAATAGCATGCTTGAGCCACCTGTTCAAAGCAAAAGGAAGCACTTAAAATAGTTCCTTTACTGTCTAGTTAAAGAACACCCAATTGCCTTTCACAATATAAGTAGATTATTTTTTATTTCTTGTTGTCCTACATTGACTTTTCTCTGTGGGATAATATTACTTCAATGACATCATTAGGAAAAACACAACTATGCAGACTTTTCCTATTTATCTTGTAAACTTTTGTTTATCTAATTTAGGGAATTTAAATTTTACATATTTAGAGACAAAGATAACAAATATTTTTATCCAGGAGGCAATGGAAGTTGGCATCATATATACCCCAATGCACAGAAGTAATGAATACTTGTACCTTGCAAGTACATGTAGATGGTAAGTGGTGTTCTTAATATCTAAATGTATGTTTCTAAACATAAAAATGCTGTGGCAGAAATGTTTCAGAGCACATTGTTTCATTATTTCTGAGCTTGAAGAATTCGGGAACTGGAACCCAGGGACTTGGTGAAACTGGTTCCTAGGAAAGGGTTTTTAATTGCATTTCAATGTGGATGAGCAATAGCACCATTCATATAGCCACCCAAATAATAAGCATAAATTTAACAAGACAGAATATAGAAGTCTCAGTGCTCTAATCCAAGAATGCAAGGGTGAGCCAAAGTAGCATCTCTGGTATCTACCAGAGATCAGCAAACAACAAATGCATCAAAATAAAACAATTTTGAACAGTGTCCAGGGTAAGTCCCCAAACAGTGATACTTCAAAAGAGAAACAAACAAACAACCCTTGATTTTTCTTCCAACCTAGTTCCCAAAAATCTATCTGGTTTAAACCAGTTTAAAAATTAAAGCTGCATTCAGTTTCTATATTCCAGCTTCCCACTCAAAAAGATATATATAGAGAGCTAAAAATTATCTAGTTATGCTGAGACTTAGTATCTGATTCCCACTTAGAACCAGTTGCTGACTTTCAAACCCCTTCCTATCTTTGTTTCCTCTTCAGTTTTATTTTTTCTTACATTGATATTTTATCACTCAAAATAATCTAACAACAAAAGATACAATCAGTTTACTAATATTCAGTTCATACAATTCTTTTAAATCCTGTCTGATGCTACTAAGCACAATGTCAAGAACTTTAAAAATATTGAGTGCATTATTATTACTTAAAAATATAAATTTGGTAATGTTTTTATACAACTACGTGTCTGGACAATTTGGTTTGCTCTTTTGTAATTTTGAAATTTCTAATAAAAGTTTTGGCAATACTATCTACAGTATCCATGAATAGTTTCTAATCAGTAGGACATAAAAAAGGCTTATGCAATCATTATTTAACAAACAACTCTCTTGCAATCACAAGAAAAAAAACTGAGATACAAATCTTCTACAAAACTCCATTGATCTCAACAGATCCATAATACAACATATGACATAAATTCCTCTCTTCAGCTCATGATTTCATGAGAAGAGATGATAAAGAATGACAGAACACCCTGCACATCTGCATGTGACGTGTTCCCTCTTCAGGATCAAACTCCCAGCTGGAATAAAGTCTTTGACAGAGAGGAGGGAGACGAACTGAACAAGTCACAGGAAATGCTGGAACAGGACAGACAGCACACAGGGCACAGTAACAAGGGTACTTCACACCAGATACCTTCCTCTGTATTCAGTGACTTAAACAACAAGGCCTTTGATGCTGATGTAGGTGCCTAAATATAGCAGATAACCCATAGTAGAGTGTCTGTCAGGGGCCACCATGCATTATGCAGCTACTCAAGGAAACACCTTCCAAGGACCAGTCCATCTTTTCTACAAGGCAAGGAGGTCAAGATTTCCCCATAACAAACTGGCAAATGCAGCAAACCTGCCCTTGCTGCACTCACCTCCCACCACATGGCTCACACAAGGGCAGGAGAGAAGTGACACTGAAGCCCAAATAAGCAAGTGCTTTATCTTCATTCAAAGCATTGCTTGTCTGTGGGAAAAGAATAATTTCCAATATTGCAAACAAAAGGAATTGAGAGCAAGAAGCTTATTAATATCAGCTTTGCTTCACTGGTAGCTTATCAGGAACTTCTTTGTTTGGGTTGTGGGTTTTTTTTTTTGTAATAATACAGTTTCAAAAGAGATCAGGCTTTTCTTGCATATAACTTAAACTGTGTAGTGCTTTTGTATGTGGTTGAACATACTTTTTTTTTTTTTAATGTAAAAATAAAAGAAAAAGGACAATCTTTTGAGTTAGAGTAGTGGTATTATTTTCTCACAAACTACTTCTTGGAATTTCTTCCCCGCAGAGTAGCAGAAAAATGTAACATTCAAAAAGGTAATTGAAAAAGACAACTTTTGTTCTGAACTAGCTAGTAAATCAGACATTAGACTGATCATTTTTATTCTTAAGATAGAAGCCATAACATTCAACTAGGATTCTCCTATAGCAAAAATCCTTATAAAGAATTAGCTATCTACAGTTAGTCTCCTAGAAAAACCTTTTTTTTTTTTCCAGCCAATTCCAGTAGAATCCATGCTGCTGCTGGGACAGCAGGGTTTATTACCCTGTCAGGGGAGGCTGCAGTGAACCTTGCCCTGCCATTAGATACCAGTGTGCAGGGAGTAGGCATGGTAGGATCGTGGTAGGAAAAGTGGGAACACTAGGTAATTCTGCTTAAACAGCCAAGTTGTCTGCCAGGGCCCAACATAGACTGACAAGGGCTTGAAGCTTAAAACGGAGGTGCAAATTGCTTGATACTCGGGCTGTGGTCTGCTGCCTACATGAATAAAATTTTAAGGCTCTGATTTCCCAAGTCACTCAATGAACTTGAATACCTTTCAAGCTGCTTTCAAGTTAATTTGGTCTTTTGTTTTGTTTTTAATACAGGTCTTAATATCTTCCTTCATATGTTTCAAATCTGGGAAGTTGGGTTGGTTGGTTGCTTGATTTTTGTGTGTGTTTGTTTACGTTTTTCTTTTTTTTATGAGTGTCTGTTATTATATAGCCACCCACCCTGTACTTATAGTCTGCTTCTTTAAGTAATATACCAGTGCTTTTGACTATTTATGGCATGGTGATGAAAATCTAGATTGTTATAACCCAAGAGTTATAGCTCTTAGCAGTTTGGGTTATAACAATTTAGAAAAGTAATTAATAAGAATATGTAATGAGGTAAATTATAACTTTGTTACAGTCATTGCTTCTTTGACATGTTGAAGCAGTATAAACATAATGTAATTACATTATATAGCTATAACTTTAGGCTGTGATCCAGATTGCCAAAAGTAAGGAAAATCAAGTTTTCATTGCTAAAGCTAAATGCATCATCTCTGAACACTGGGTTGGCTTAACTGCTTCTGCTTGAACATAAAGACATCTAAATAGAAATATGCATATAATCTTGAAAAGCTAAAGGATGAAGCACTGCCACTAACTTTATAATTTTGAGTGGTTGAGTCAGCCAGATAGTCTTCCTAAATTATCCTTTCAACTATCTCAATATTATGCCAAAAAGTTCCTGAAGGATAATAAAAAGATCAGTATCTAAGTGAAAGCCTTTGATTGTTTCTTTGAATTTGTTATCATACTGAGATCATGAAAGCAGAGGAAGGTTCTCTTGAAAAAAAATGTCAGGTACTTAACAGACCAAGAAGGGATACTTAGTGGAATTGCTCTAGTGTCTACTTAAAAATTTTTACTAAAGGGCTATTATTTATCCAGCAGATGTGAGTGCTTCCAGAGGAGCAATTTCAGTCTATCATGAAATTACATATTTAGAGTACATTATGTGTTCCAGAAATGGGTCATAAAAGTCCTAATAAAAAATCATTCCTTGTCATGTGAAGTAGCTACATCTAACATTATCAATTTTGTTTATATGTACCAACAGCAATAATGATAATCACACTTTGCTCTTTTAGAGCAGTCTTCACCCACTGATCTCAATGCTTTTTAACAAAAAAAGGTCAAAATTATTAACCTCTTTTCAAAGATGAGCAGAGGGATGAAGTAACTCCTCCAGGATCACATAATGTGTCACTGACAGGGCTGGAAACAGAATGCAGGTTCTTTACTTCAAATTCAGAGCTGCAGCTGTGAAACAATTTTATTATTTTTTTCTCGAATTGAAGTCTTCTGAGGAAAAAAATATATCAATCATTTTTGCTGCACTGGAAGATCAGTGGAATAAAGAGACCAAAGTACTACCCTGTTCCTTTCAGCCCAAATCTTAGCTTGCAATTTGTTCCTTCAGTCTTTCCCAGTTATACCTAAGGATCATGCCCCTGTTCTCAGGATTAAAGGCATAGAGCAAGAAGAGTCTGTCATCCTCTATTCCCTCCTCATTCTCCCTTTTGATGAGAGCAGCAGGAGAGAAAAGCCAGTCCTTTAAGTCAGCAGCCCTCCAGTGTTGCCTCACTAGTTGATGGGGACAGGAAGGATGACATCATTGGACAACACAGCTTGCTAATGCCTTTCTCAGTTTACACTCAGGAAACAACTGCCTTCATATTGAAATATCAGAGGAAGTCTGAATGCTCCTGGGAAACAGATGATCTGAAGTAGTTTACAAAAGCCAACAAATACTCCAGAACTGCCACAGAGGAAAGGGAAGTAATCCCTGGATACAGAACTGGCCCTGTGCCTGGTGAACCATGGAGTTGCCATCAACTGCTTTATGGATTGTCCAGTATATTGGGGCTCCATTGTGCTACACTGGCAAATCAGACCAGTCACAAAAGGATTTGCTATTTTATCCCCTGCTGCCTGCAGACACCTGCTAGAGCAACTGTTAGATTCAAGTTATTCAGCATGAACCAGAGCAATTATGAAGACTCTCTCATCAATCCTGATGAATGGCTTTAGTTACCCAAGATTAGATATAAGATGGTACTACAAATTACACTTTTGTGTTTTCTTGGAATGCTTCAGAGAAGGCTGATCATACTGGTCTTAGCACAGCCCATAGTCATGAGATTATAATACCTGGCTCATTCCTTCTCCCATCAAAACCACAAGAACTCTTTTCATTGTAGTGCAGCAGTACATGCTGTGTTTTGCATCAGAATAACAAAAAAACTACAAAAACAAAAAATTAAAAAGCAGATGAGATTAAAATAGAAATTTCCTTGCAATTGGATTAAAAATGCCAATTTTTTTAATTTTTTTTTTCTGCAGATCTTGAAAAGCTAGTGTTTTCTTCTGTGGAAAAATAGTTTTATTAAATGTTAATAGGTTAGCAAAGCACCACTGAAAACTTTCACCTTAGTGAAACATCCAGATATTTTTTTATCATAATAAGTACAGGGAATGTGAAGTAGAACAGTAATTTTTAAAATAAATAAATAAAACAATTACCTGCAGCTGCTGATCTAGTTCTGGAAATGCCAAAGGGAAGTTTTCAGAGGAAGCATCATCTAAATGGTAAAAATTATGTTAAAAGTCAATGTCTACAAAAAAGGGCTTTTCAAATGGTCTGTTTAATGTAGTTCTGCAATGCATATATAAATATATATATATGCATATATAAATATATATATATTCACAATAATATTGGGATCCTGCAAATACCTTCACATTTGCTTATATTTCTACACTTCAGATACCTTAAACTCCTTGAAAATACTAGTGGGTTGGAAATAAGAAAATGTTTAGTTTCTGTAAAGACAGAAAGTGTATTTTGTATTGCAGTGATTAAGAAACAAAACAAAGACAGTTAGCACAGTAGAACGTGATAATCTGATAAAAACAATACATCTAAATCTTTCTTCTTGAGCTCTCCATTACACTGCAAAGTAAAGAACCTTCCAAGGACAGCATTCTTACTACCAAAGGGTTCATTACTTGAATGAAGGAAAAGGTACGTTTCCCATCACAATACAAGGAGCTACCAGGGTGAAACCAACAAAAATAGAAACCTTTTCTCCCACTGCCCAAAGGCAACCACAAGAACACACAAAGCAGCCTGGCAGCCCTGCAACTAGAACACTGTTACCTACACAGACATGATTAGAATGGGGAAGGCACCAGAAGGCAAAGAAATGTCTTTAACCTGTAGATGACAATATTTACAGACTAGAGTTAGTTCATTCATGACAACCAGCCAAACTGTGGTTTTATTTATTTATTTCTTTATTTTTAGTACAGGCTTCTAGCAAAGGTGGGACAGACTGTGCTAGCAACGTCAGCGTTGTGATGTGGACACCTGCCCACTAGTAGCTGGACTGAGATCAGAAATATGAATCATACTTGGTAATGTCACATCTGGCCACTGCAATATTTCTTTCTCAGTGACTTTCACACTATCAGTTTTGCATTGGATTGTGATGACTGTTTATTCAACTTACTCCAGGCTATGGGAGGTGACCAGAAGGTCACTATTAACGAGCTTGCAGAGTCGGTTACTTGTGATGTGTCAAAATTAAAGGAGGATAGTTTGCACAGGAGGAAGTTGCTAACATAGGTCAGGTCCTGTAACCTGCTGTATGCTGGCAGACTTGTACACTACAACAAAACCCCAAACAAGATTAAGAGGGTCGTGTTTCAAATCAAGATTCAGATTATTTTTGAAGAGTACAGGCTAGGATTTAAATTATTTGTCAAATAATTATCCTCTCCTCAGTGGTCATACAGCAAAATAGGGTAGGGAGAAAAAGTTAAATAAATCACCCGATCTTATGAAGAATAAACATACAGGCTAACACACAGTCAGAGCCTTCTTTTAACTAACATAGCTAGAGCTGGGAACATCTAGGAAGGCATGCTAGTGAAGAAAAAGAAAATACTGTGATGCAAACAGCAAAAGAAAAATCTTCTGAACTTCTTCAGGAAACAAAGTGAAGTTCAGTATTTTTATGGGGTAAGGGTCTTGCTAGTATTATCCAAAAAATCATATCTATGCCCCTCCCCAACTTAATTTTTCACACCTGGTCCCAAAAGTATCAATTCTGGAAAATACTTCAATTCCTTTAATTGTATAGAATTTTATCATGCTGATATGCAAGTGTTTACCTTTAATTTGCTGTTGCTTTCATGTACAATATTTAAAAATAGACCAATATTCTAAAAGAAGAAAGATGAATCATATGGCAAGGCTAAAAGGAAGGACGGAATAGGACTCAGCCCGACGAGGGGTACAGCTGCTCTACAAATATGTGGCTGAATAACTGTTAAATATTCTGACAGAGATATTGGACCAGAGTCGTGGATAGCAGTTAAGCTGCTATTTGTTTTGACAATTCCCACAGTACAATCTTTGGTACAGTAGCTTTATAGAAGGGACCTTGAACATTTTTAACTTAAGAAAAAAACAAAGCAAAAGCAATGCTAAGAATGTTAAAGAAACAACAGCCCATAATTACTTTTTGGCTATTGGCTATTAATTAAAAAAAAAAAAAAACAAGCAGCAAAATTAATGAAGCTTCAGAATATTAGAATATATTGGATTATCTTCAGAAAAAAAAACCCACTAAAAAAAAAGTTTGTAAATACCTTAAAAAGGATGGAAGAGAGAGAGAAATTACTACAGAGGAAATCCTTTCAATAAACAGATGCTCCCTGCTTATTTTCTGAACTTAAGTGACTGAGTCAATGGTTCTAAAAATAGAACATATTGGTATCCTAACCATTATGGCATACCATAGTACATTTTATAATGGGCCTGCCCCAGCATCTATTGAACAGCTGCTAAGGTTTTTTTTAGTTATACTAGTTTAAGACTTGTTTAAATCATCATCTGATGTGCAAACATCATCGACAAAAGTTGGGGACTTCAGTGATTTGAAATTTTTCTGAGTTCCTAATTCTCTTAGGCTCCTATAAATTTTTCAGCTGAAGGTCAATTTACAAAAATTAATAGAAATCCTCACAGCTAAATGCAATCTTGTTTTCCACAATAAGAATAACAAAAAACTTTCCCCACAGCTTCCAGTGAAATAAATGACTGCATCAGGTCAGTCTGTATTTCGCTGTTGTCTAAGTAACAACCACAACAGTAACAAAAGAAATAACTTTGTAAAAACTAAACACATTTACATTTCACACAAGGGGAAAGCAAATGACAGCATTCATTCAGGCCCTAAAACATTTTTTGAGGATGTTTTCAGAAAATCAAGAGGAAATATATAAACTCTTACATTATAAAAATATAGGACTCTAAAAATCAGAAACTGAAAATATCTGAAATGTCAAAGAAAATATTATATTATTTAAAATATAAAAGATCAAAACTCATAGCACCTTATCTCTCTGCTTTTGCTCTTTTCTATTTTACATCTCTTTGGCTAGATAACATAATTCAGATTTTTTTTTTTCCTTTTCTCAATTTATTATCAATATTTAATGAGTACCTATATTGTTATAAGGAATCACTGACATAATCAAGGACCCTCTTTATACTAAAGTTAGTGGCTTTTCCATACCACAAACCCCTGAAAATAACTAGACTGATTCTTCACCATATATAAACAGCATCTCACCCCTGTTCTCAGTCTTTTACTGCTCCCTTCCCTGTCACTCATAAAGAAATAAAAGGATTCATAATTCAAGCTGGTTGTTGAAAACATATTTTGTTTAAAAATAAAACGAAGAAAAAAAAAGTAATCAGAGACTTCAACTTGCTGCACCTGCAAATGAGTCAAGATTCTTGTCAAAAGAAAACAAGAAAGGATTAAAAACATACATGTGAACATTATGGCCAGCCCAGAAAACTTCACAGCACTAACCTGTGATGGGAGACAGATCAAGGACTTCATCACAGACACACAAGTTAAGTATCTGTTGCATGACTAGCACTTCCTGATTTCCTATAGATCCTAAAACTATTATTGAAGGTCTATATTTAAAAGTACAGTAAAAGTGAAGTGTTGTATTCTGATTACAAGGTGAACTCTCTGCACATAGAGATGATGGGTTTCTAACCAAAGACTTGGTTCATGTGCATGGAATAGTTTGACTTTTTTTGAACCTCATTTCATGAGGTTCATACATCACTTATTGCTGAAAACTGCATTATAACATAGAGCATCTGAAGGAGGCTCTCTGGAGAAATCACTTCCTCCTTCTACTTTTCATCAGTTGGGCTAAGACAAAGTTCTCTTCTGTGTCAGACCCAGCTCTCTGACTATTCCTACAGCAAAACTCACAACATAAAAAAAAAAAAAAGCAAAAAAAAAAGCACAAGTTCCCTAAGTGTGCTGCAAAGCCAACACATCTTTATGCTGAAATGGCATTACAGGCAGCTTTGTGTAAGGACAGCAAGGTTAAGCTGCTCAACCTTCACTGCCCAGGTGAGGTCTTCTCTTTCTGCTGATAGCACCTATTAATACGAATGTGAAATGGGCTTCTAGTGCATGGTACAGAGTCCCAAGTCATCTGATTTAGAAGGCTGAACTGTAGTAAGGCTGGTTGTCTACATACAAAAAGGCTTACTACTTATCAGTGATGTCCCGATGCATTCAGCACCCTGATATATGCACATTTGGTAATGAATTGTTCTTTCTGGCAGGTATCACATATTTAATAATTTTCTGGCTTTCTGGAGATTCCAGTGCCACTGAAGAAGCAAAATCCCTCCCCCTTCACTATCTGACACAATGTCTGTTACAATGAAGTGTAATACTCAAATCTCTTCCTATATGGTTGCTCCATTTAGCTGAACTGCAAGCTGGGGCAACAGTGAATGAATAAATACTTTAAAAATGACATTTGATTGGCTTCAATATAAACTTGTAGATTAGTATCTTCACAAAAGTAGACAGGAATAGAACACAAAAATGTAAAAGTCTTGAAAGCACATTAAGGTTGCTAAATCAAGCACTCAAAATTTAGGAAATGCCAATCACAGCTCTGCTTCCTTGAGTAACTGAGTTATGATCTAGTCTTTAATTATACAATCAGGTACTATTTTTTTCCCCAACATGTGTGGGCAAGTGCATTCAGATCTCTTCCTCCTAAACTAAAGAATTAAATTGGTAACATAAGTAGGCTGTTATCCTGTAAATGGATCAGCCCTCACATAGGAAAAGTGCTGAAACTCAACTGAAATCATTGCAACTTGCAGTGGGACAACGCTGGCAAACTGTGGAGTGGGGCTTAGTCTTAGCCCTAAGAGGGCAGTGAGATCCAGCAGCCCCTGCCCTGGTCACTGACAGGCAAGCAGAGACTCATTGATTTCGTCCTGGAAGGCTGTGTGGCTAAGTGACTGAGACTTGGCACTGCTGCATGAAGCTCCTGGGCTTCTATTCACAGCCCTGCCTGATGTGACCTGATACAACCTCTCGGTTACCTCACTCATAAAATAGTGGGGAACGGTCACTGCCTGACCCAGGAATAGGCTCTGAAGGATTGCTCAATAATAATAGTTGTGGAGCTCACAAAAATAGAAATGGTCCATAACAGAAGAGAGAAGCAGAACCCTTCTACTCCACATGCTTTCACCTAAGTCTAAAGCATCCTTTGATGATTGCACAGCCACTCTCCCTTTAAGGGTTTCTCACCTAATTTCTAAATTCTAATTTCTGAGTTCCCAAAGATTAGTAAGACACTTGTAGGTTGGGTGCAGTTTTAGGAAACTAGTTTTGTAAACTTTAGGCACATATTTTAGCAATCCCCACTGGTTTTCAAACAATACATTATCTGCTAGAAAACCTCTGTTTCCATTACAACCAAAATGAGGATAGAGTAGGGATTTGAAAGCTGCTATTGAAGAAACAACCATTGCAAAACAGTCTTGTATGATCAACTACAAAAGCAAAAAATTCTTTATGGTCACTATGACAACAAAAGCATAAAGAAGAGTAAAATGAGTCATTTGCTATGCTTGCCAAAATATTACAGTGTTCCACTGTCTGTCAGTTTCATTAGAAGATGTATGTTTTGCCTTTGTTATCAGTGAATTTTCTGGAGAGTGCTATCACAGAGGTAAATTCAAACAAAAGAAATTACCAATAATTTCAAAACCAGTCATTTAGCATCACATGCCACTAGCAGAACTTTTCAGATAGATTCAAACTTTTATTCTGGGAGGGAAGGTGAAGAGATATTTACCTAAAATGATCTCTTAGAACCATTACACAAAACAAACCCACTTGTCTAAATTTACCAAAGGTCTTGTTATAATCATCTCATCTCAATGTATTTAGTAATTGTTAGTGATATAAATGAGGATATATATTAAATTTCACTTGTTTAATTAAATGGATGATGATAAACTATAATGAACTTTCTCTTTGGGAACACTTATTTAGATTTTGGAACACCATATTCAGTTTAACTTGCATTAGTTACCCAGTGATACAACATAGGCTGAAATAATATGTTTTAAATTAATTATTTTTTTAAAGTACCTTAAACTAAACTGGTGAAATACAACGGGCAGACACATCCTTGGAAACCTGTTTGCTGCCAATTCAGTGAACTTGAGTAAAAGAACCAAAGAAAGATATCTATATATACACAAATAAGAGATACACAATAAAACTGTCTTCTTGTATAGCACCTGCTGATGGGCTGCTCCTGAGACTCTGCACAAACTACTGCACAAAGCTGGCCAGGATTTAGTCATTAGGTGTTGACTGACAATATAACACAAATTATTTCTTGTACAGCTCCAGTCTTGTAGGTCAGCTAACACAAAGTAATCTCTTCTCATGAGTTGAGAGCAGTTTCTCCTTTCGCTGCTCCTCACACCCAGCGCTTGGTTACAATCCTAGCCAGTGAGATAATCACCACCCAGAAGAAACATTCCATTTCCCCTTTTTATATCGAGTTATGCTGCCAGTTCCTCCTAGTAAGCAGTTGTACAGCCCCCAGAAGGAGAATGAAGCCTTTCTTGGTGAAATCTGTTACGGTGTCTTTCAAGCGAGGTAGAATTCAGACAGATGTTCCCTTAGCTCTTAGCCCAAGTGAAGAACTTTTTGTATACACCCTAGAAGTACATGAGCCTCACCTGATGCTTTACTATTACACTTACAAACTCCTGTTTGAACTGAAAACAAATATCCTTTTCAAAGAGAGAGAAAAAAAATATTACAGAAACATAAAATTAAACGAGAAAGAAAAAATTGCCAAGCATGGGATACCTAAATTGTATCTATTATGTGTTTTTGCAGCTCACCCCCCCAAAAAATTAATATAATAAATATTTAATAAATTAAATATCTCAAATATAATAACCATGCTCAAGCTTACCACTAAGAGCAAGAGCAGAATTCTTGCAATGTGGTCAAACAGTATGCCGATTTACACCTCTTGGTAGCCCCCAAAGGGGATGTGATGCAGAGGAAAACATGGCACTGACTTTACTGGTTGCTGTTTAGTTTTAGCAGTACTCGACAGAGATTCTGGATTGTATACTGTAGAAACATTCATATAACAAAGGGCTCCAAATTATGGAAAAAAAATATTGACTTTCTTTAATTTAGTTTATTTCTCTGGGTGTTAAGAGAGAGGCTGGAATTACTAGCAGGATAGAAAAACTAAAATAAAAGCTGATGCAATGTTAAGGAAGCTAGGCTTCCTGCCTTTCATGTCCTCTTCTTCCAAGCTATTCACAACCTTGTCATTTCCTACTGCCGTCTCTTGTCACAACCACTCTACCCGCTTTGATTTTCCCATGGTCTCAGCTTTCCCTGACTTGTTTTCAGTGTCTCACATAAGCATCCTTTCCATAAGTTGTAAAATCACTCACCAGCCTTTCTTTTATATCTGTCTTCAAGACCTAAGTTTATTACAATTACTGTAAGGAATTCACCATGTTACTGCATCTAGAGAGATGAGCATGATTCCTTATTACTTTCTGTAATAAAAATGTAATTACCAGATTATTTTAATTTATGAAAAATTGGCACATAGACAGCCACATATGCTTCTTTGTATCCCTTGTCCTAATCTTTCTGTCTCACTCATCTTTATGAGCTGGAAGTTATGTGCAATAATGTATTAAGATGTTTGGTTTTAAATTCCCTCACTTAGGGAATGAGATTCTATATCAGGCTTGTAGCTGCAAAATAATATTACACAACAATTAGCTGGGAAAGATAATGCATATTCTAAAATATTTTTTAAATGAGAAAAGCATATTCAAGCTGAGAATTTATTTACACAAACCTCAGGAAGCAGCCTCAAGCATTATCCTACAAAGCATACCATCCATAAAGTACTCATCAGCAGTGAGTTTCAGTTGTCAGAGATCCTTGTATTTCATGCCATAAACACATCTCAACCTTGACTCCAGGCACTCACCTTTAGCAACAGCACAGCCAACTTTTTTTGGGATGCTTTCCAACTTCCAATTTACTTTATTTCATTCTGACTTTTACTGTTTGGAAACACGTCTCTAGACATGATTTAAAGTGCAAACTAATAATATTCATCTATTCCAAAAGCTGAAGGATCCATGTACATACAGATTATGTTTGGGGAAATTAAGGCTCAATCAGCAGTAGCTGACAGGATAAACGTCAATGAAATTTCGTCTGCTTTCTCAGGGAACATGCCATGGGGGGCATCCGTTTCCTGAAACGTTTCACCAAGCTGGGCACATGTGGCACTTTTCAACCTTCCTGCTGAAGGGAAAGTCTCTTCCTGCTGTAGTCTCATCCTCAGTACAAAATGTTCTTTTACTTTTCTTGTAAATTCCTTAAAATCAGACATGCTGCATATGCAGGCAAATTCAGTAGTTACAGTCCTAAGTATATTCCACAAACCAATGAAAGAAAGCTAAGATCTAAACTGTCAGTCTAGGGGATTTAGTCTGATGAAATTGATAATGGAAACATTAAAAGTAATTAGACAAGAAAACTGATCACATGCTATCACCGAGTAAAAAAATCCACCCATAAAACCGGACTTCATTTGATATTGTAAACATTGGTAAGAACATGTAAAATTTAAAAGCAATTATTTCATTGTGGTCTACTCCATAAATTAAACTGTACCTGGGGACTCATTCAGGCTGAAGGCAATTCGCACTGGCTTATCAGCAGGTACCCTGGCGGTGGTGATCATGTGGGCACTTGAGTCAATGCTTTTATTTGTTTGTTCCAGCTGCAATAATACAAATAATATATTTATTATAGAGCATGTGACACAATTCAACAAATGAACTTTAATGTTTTTCATGCATCACAGCTATCATTCTCATGCTAGCTAAGCAATGTCTAGAATCAGTCAAGGGAGCGCCAATTCACTTTTCCACTTGTAAAGGATTTAAGTGAAATTCAGTGCAAAGACTGCCTTTCTTTTGCTATTTACAGATTAGAAAGAATGATGGCAAAGGAAGCTTCCCCTCTCCTCACCTGCTTGCTCCCCGCCATTGCCCCTTCAGCAAGCCTTGACTCGTGGCAATGCTGCCTGGTTCTGAAGGTGAAGAAGGAAGAAGGGGTGGGGAGATGAGAGTAACATGACCCCAAGCCTGCCATGTGATTGGAAACGTGCACACCACTCCACATGGTGTCAATGAGGAGACACCCATCCTCCTGCCTTCCACCCATACTCCCCAAGTCAAACTGTGCCTGGTAGTCACACACTTAATGGTCAAAAAGTTACTAGGTCTACAAACCTTGGTGGTGATTCTTCAGTGGAACTCTGAGCAGGTGTAGGGGTCTGTCTGCATGGGTTTGACTCCTGGATCAGGACCTTATTCAGCCCTCGTTCTTTCTTCTGAGACCACCAGCTCCAAAAGTGGTTTTACTGAGATTAAACCCTGTCCATTAAGAAAACTGCTGGTTCACTTCAAGCAGGGCACTAACAAATTATCAAGCAACAAAAGCATTAGCTACAGCTGATCTATAATGGTATAACTGAAGCATTTCTAAACATTCAAATGTACTCAGAGCTCTACTAAGCTTTTGAATGAACAGTTTTGGTTAAACTCTATGAATGCAAACTTAATCTTCTTGTATACCCACCACAAAGCTGATAAAATTCACAGATATTAATCTTCTGATTAGCTCCATGTGTGGAGAAAATGAAGGCAGTGGGATTTCATGCATGCAAAAGATCTGCCCATAAAGAAATTATTTTAGGACTGAAAACTATGCTATCCAAAGTGCATTGTATCCATACCAGCTATGTGCACAATTATGAGAAGAGCTTTTAAATTACCATAAGAATTCCTCGGTCAATTAGAAATTAAATTCTTCAGGAAAATAAAGTGAATTAACTAAAAGTTGTACCACATGTGAGTAGACAACACAGTATTTAGCTAGTGAAAACAAAAGGCAGTTTATTTAGTCAATAGTTCTGCAATTTTTCTGTAATGTAGCTACTATATTGCATGGAAATCCCAACAACTCATTCTAATTTACACTTAATTATTTGGCAGACTCAGAAAGTCAATAGACAGAACAATATTTCAGGATTATAATCTTCCTTGGTGATGCACAAGTGAATCAAACACTTCCCTGGTATCACTGCCTTGCAATCAGTGGAAGAGCATCAAATTTGCATTTGACCCATTAATTTCAGCATTTACTTTTTATATCAATATTAAGCTAGCAGAGAGATATGGTTACTCTGTAGCAATGATACATTAGAAAATACTATTTGAAATGCATATTCTTAAAATAACAAGAACTATTCTAAAATTATTACTTTTAATGCATTTTATTTGGAGCTGAGAGTGTCTCTACTAATACATGAAGGATATGAGCAGTCATTCTTTATTCACTATTACTAATAATCAAGATAAATGAAAACTCAACTGATATATATTGGGCAGAGACAAAGAAAAATCAACTAAACCACTGCAGTGTACTTTTTGGGCTCAGGAAAAGAACTCTGGAGTCAAATGAAATATTCTATATTGAAGTGCATGGCATTGGAATAAATAACTTATACCTTACAATCATCATTAATTACTTTTTTTTTTTTCCCCAGACCTTCCCTTCTGAAAAATGTTATTGTTTTCTAAAAACTACAGAACTACTAATCCAAAATCCAAAAAACATTTTCCTTCCATACCTCCCAATACAAGGTAAAAAAAAAAATGATAAGCACATCCTTGAAATAATCACCATCATTTCATCTTGGTGATCCACATTCCCCTGATATCTGCTTCCTATCTCAAGTGTTCTTTTGTTCTTTACTATCTCAAGTGTTTTTACATTTTGTAAAATAGCCTAAGAAATTAAAATTATGAATTCGGCTAGAGGTGTTAAAACTGCCATAACTATAAATACTGGGAGTCAATCTGTTGTCTTATCCCAGTCACACACTCTGTGGCCTGCAATGCCTTTAAATTAGCTCTTTTAACCACCTCCTATGCGAGGGCAAAAATCAATAACCTTTTGATAAGAAATGGTGAATTCTATCATAACACAAGACTGTTTTCATTTTATTCCAATCCACAAAAAAGAAATCATCTTTATATGCAGCAATTACCCTGCTATCTTTCTTTTTTTTTTTTTTTTTTAATATTGCATTTATCCCTTCACTCCTTTTTATGTGGAATCCTCAACTCTTCATCACAAAAAAGCAATCAAAGGGAAGAGGGAAGGAGGGAAGTAGCCTGCATGTAAACGAGGTGATACAGGAAACATGCAGACCGAAATTCCCCACCTGCTTTCTCCATGCATAAAGAATAATATCTCTGTAAGCAGAGACCAACCCATGAGTGGGCAACCTGGAATTTAACAAGATTTAGTGAGCAGTTCCCTTCTTCGCAACAATCTCCTTTAGAACTGGCTGCTGTTGTTCCATTAACAATTCTGCAGTAGAACTCTGATTAAGTGCTGGTACAGAGCTATCAGTTTAGTTCAGTTTTCACACCTGTTGCCTTACCTCACTTAGCGGAGTGTCTGCACTTGTATAATCCAGGGCCAGCCACTGCCTTGGCTTGTCGTTGCCTTTATGGAGTAAAGCTTCAATAAAAGAAAAGGCTGCACCTGCTGCATAGCAACAAACTGACACAGCCTGAGAAGCTGAGACAGCTGTCAGGGCAACATGCTGCTACCTGCACTTCCCTTAGGCTTTGCTGTCCCAAAAGATCACTCTTTTCCACTTTTCTTCACAATTCCACTTTTCCTTCCTCTCCTTGCCAGTGGCGAGAGATTATGATGCTGTGACACTTCTGGGAGGAAAAAATCCTTCTGTCACAGGCATTAAGCAGCAAACTGTGGCGAGCCCAAGATTTTTAATTCATTAGTCCTGGCAAACCTAAAATACAAACAGACTTGCTTCATAGGACAGGAATGTTTTCAGCATGACCCAATCAGTGTCTGTGTCTATTCCAGCAAACTGGCAAAGATAGCATGACTCCAGTCAGCAAAAATGTCTGCAGCTCCAATCAGCTTGGGCTGACACTGCCAACTTGGACTGGCTACAAGCAAACTATCAAATGATAGCAGTGACTATCAAAGCTAACAACAAGGGATGGGCTTGGCGTGTTAGGCTAGGCTCATGCTGGCTTTGTTCAAGCTGCGCTTGTCTCATAGCAAACGATGGCCCCGCGCTTCTGAGGCGGCAACCAGCAAATTTCAGCATGTGTACGCTGTGAAAGCAGATGTATTTATAGATCTGCTGGTGATGGCCATGATAGCTCAAGCTGATTAAATCAGAGACTTGACTAAACTCAGAGGATTTCCTACTGCGACTTCAGATTGCTTTTGTCAGTTTTGGAATCATGGGCAAGCAATTAATGGATAAATCTTCAATATGAAGATTGATTTTTTTTTTTAGCTTCAACCTTTATCGCAGTCACTAGAACAAATGGAGAAAAATGGAAAACAGTTACAGAATGATTATATAGAATATATATTTTTTGTTCAGTGATTGAAAAGGGTTTTTTTTTTCAAAATTTATTTTGAAGGTATATTTTATATTTTTAAATTCTAAATGGAAGAAGTTTATCTAACCTTTTTCTCTTGTGTAGGTATACCGCTAGATTCTCTTGGTTCAGCTGAGATACAGACAGGTTTTAGGACAGAGACATGAAGATCTGAAGTAGAATTTTCATCCTTCCTGACCCTCTGACCTTCTGCCCCTAGTCCGATATTGATTTAATCAGTGCAAATCTCAGGAAGCCAGCAGCTGCCCTTGTGGCCTCAAAAAAACCTTTTTCACACTTTGAAATGACTAAACTCCAAAGATATTCTACCCACACTTCCTCTCCCCAGCAATGACACAGGAGTGTATCAGACAACTACAGCATTAGTTAGGTATCTGGTGAGGCTGTCTTTTTAACAACCTCTGTTAACTGCAGTGTGTGCAGAGCAGACTATGGCCCTCAACCACCTCCCTCGGGAGCCTATTCCACTGTTCCACCACCCTCAAGGTAAAGAACTTCTTCCTGAGATCCAGTCTAAATCTACTCTTCTCTCATTTAAACCCATTACC
>JAOEGS010005588.1:1319-19974 GCA_025447755.1 Corythornis vintsioides
GATTTGTCATCAGATTGAAATGACTCTCAGCCCTTTTCCAGCTGTGAGCAGCTCCTGGAGCTTTGCTGCACTCTGTCCATCTTTCTTTTCTGTTACTCTTTTCTGTCTTTCTTTTGTGTCTCTTGTGTCTTTTCTGTCTTGTCTTTCTTTTCTCTTTCCTTCTTTCTGTTATTTCTGTTCTTTCTTTTTTCTTTCTCCCTCTCTCTCTTTCTCTGTATTTTCCATCTCTCTTTTGATCTTCAGCAGAAGGAAGCAGCTTTTGGGAAGGGGAACAGTTCATCAACCTAACAGGGATGTTTTCCTTTCAGGGAGTAGAAACTGTTAAGAAGGAAATAGATGAGAGTGTTCTGGGGCAGACTGGTCCTTACAAACGTCCGGAGCGCCTACGGAAACGAACAGAGTTCTCGGGGGAGAGGATGAAAGAGGAGAGGATATTTGAAGCCAATGAGTAGGTATCAGGTGCCACTCAGGGTGAATATTTGCAGTGTGGAATTTGGGAAAACCCTTTCAAACTGAACTCCAGGCCAGGGATGGTTAAAATCCCAGGTGAGGCTGTGGGGTGAGGGGTGACCACAGGGCAGGTGGAGCTGAGGGAAAATCTCCAGCCTGAGTTGATGAAATGAATCTGAAACTGGGCACTTAAAATGATAAAGGGACTGGAGCATCTCCCCTGAGAAGAAAGGCTGAGGGAGCTGGGGCTGCTCAGTCTGGAGAGGAGACTGAGATCTTGTTAATAATAAATATCTGTGGTGTCTCAGCCTGTCTCAGCAGCTGCTACTCCTCGGGGTGGCCTCAGTTTTCTTCTCTCTCTTGCTTCTAAGTCTCTTGTTCACAAGTACTCATGTGTTCTGCCCTTCCCAGGGAGGCCATGGGAGTGGTGCTGCACAAAGACTCCAAATGGTACCAACAGTGGAAAGATTTCAAGGACAACAATGTGGTCTTCAACAGTAAGTGCTGGGAAGGCAACAGAGAAGCATGTTGGGCCTTGCTGGGTTGGATCAAATGCCATCTGGGCCACTAGTCTCAACAGAATGCCAACCCTGGCCCTGCTGTTGCTGTTGGAGCTGTTGCTGGGTGGGGGTGTGAAGGGGTGGTAGTTGTAGCTGACAGCATTGCAGCTCTTCCAAGTTCCACACCCCCCCAGTGAGTTCTGCAGTTGGGTGACTCTCTTGGCTTCCTTTCTTCTCAAGGCTGAGAAGGAAGAGCTGCATAAAAAGCTTCCTTCTCACATCTTGTTATTTCATGAAAGACCATCAAGGTTTAAGGTCTGTTCTTGATTTCCCTCACCCCCCAGTTAAACTTTCTGGTGTTGGTTTCACATCCTGCTACCCCCTGTAGCAGACTGAATCCAGGGGGTGAGCAGATGGGTCCTGGTGTGAGCAAGGCTGGAAATCAGTGTAGAAGGGCTGGAGTTCCCAGCAGCTGAAACCAGAGAAGTCACCTGTATCCTAGTGACAGTTACTGACAGTTCAGAACACTGCAGGAAGATAAGGAGAAAAGTAACTGTTGAAATGGAAGGTTGTTAATCCAGCCAGAGGATGGAAACAGAACGGGGAGGTTTGATCTGCAGCTGCTGCAGGAACATCCTGGAAGGGGCTGCTCACATCTCCTCTCCTTTCAGGGTTCTTTGAAATGAAAATGAAGTATGATGAGAGTGATAATGCCTTCATCCGAGCCTCCAGAGCTGTCACAGACAAAGTCACCGACTTGATAGGTAACATCCCTGCAGGGACTGCCCCTCCAGGCTCTGAGCATCCTTGGGGATGGATTCTGAGCCCTGGAGCACTTCGTGTGCAGCACAGAGCCACTGAGTTAGTAGGTAACATTCCACCCTTGCCATGGCTGCAGTGCCAGGCTCTGAGCTCTGTTCTGGCCAAGCTTGGTGCTGGGCACCTCCCCCTGTCACTGCCCTTTGGGGTGGATGCTGAGCTCTGGAGTACTTCCCATGGCTGGGTATCCAGTGCTGGACTGGAGCTCAGCACAGGGACAATGGGAGAAATCTCAGGCTTCACCTGAAACCTGCAGCTGTTCCCAGGGTTTGTTCCATCCCCCAGGACATAACCAACAGTCTGTCTCCTGTTCTCTGGTGACAGCTGCTGTGCCTCTGGTCTCACTGTGTTGTTTGCTTAGGTGGGTTGTTCTCAAAGACAGAAATGTCTGAAGTGCTGACAGAGATACTCAGAGTGGATCCATCCTTTGACAAGGATCGTTTCTTAAAGCAGTGCGAGCACGACATCATCCCCAACGTCCTGGAGGTAACAGGGGGCAGCCTGGGATCCATGTGCTTTGTTTTTTTTTCTTTACTAGAACATAAAAGATTTTTCCCCTTTCATTTTCTGATGTTGAGGTTCAAAGCTGTGGCAATATTTGCTTCTCAAGCATCCAGCTTTGCATAGAACGTGGGATAAGATGGGAGAAGGAAGTTGGGTCCCAGGTGACTGTTAAAGGCACAAGTCAGAATTTAGTAGATGAGCCAATTTATTTATTTTTCTGTCCTGGAAACAGCTGTCTGTCATGAGAAAGAGTCAGAGGGATCAAATGGAAATAGGTGAAAGAACAGTCCTGGGGAAATGATGATAGCAAATGCTGGTAAGGGAGACAATGTACCAAGCACTGCTGGATTCTGGGTGATCTGGAGCTGCCTGGGAAGAAGAGCCAGGTCATGACAAATGGTTCAGTGAAAATATTTCTGCCACTGGTCAAGGAAATAAGTGGAACTCTGTATTTTTAAAGACTGAAGTAGAAAACCACTCAGAGAGTAGAAGTGCTGAAGGACGTGCCCTGGAGTATAAATGGGCAGAGTTCCTCTGACAGTAACAGTGCATCAGAAAAGACAGAACAAAAGCACAGCAGGAATTGTTTTCAGACTGGAAAAAACTAAGGCTTGAAGAGATAAACAAACACTGAGAACAAAGGGATGTTTGTGAGTGAGCACATCTCCAGTTGGTAGGTGCCAAGACATATGTAGAAATATTTGTGATACTCCTGGTCAGGAGGTGACATTATAGGGGGAATAAAATGATGTAGATTATATATAAAGATAGAAACATAGAATGAATCCAGAGGTTGAGGTGGAACCTTCTCAGCTCCATTTTTTGCAGCATGATTCTTCCCATTCTGTGCCCTCATGCTTCTGGAAACTACATCTGCTTCTGGGCTGTGCTCCTGCTTCTGTTCATCCCACCTCCCTCTGCACCTCTGGCCAGTGTGTGTTCTGCTGAATTTTTGGGCAGGAAGGTGTAAGATCATTTCTGTCTGAATTACTGAGAGGTTTATTTACCTCTGTTGCTGTATGTGTGTGTTCATACAAGATTTCACTGCTCTGGAGCTCCTGTCTTCCTTCAGGGCTTCACAAGATGTAGGATTTAAAGCAGTTTGCTGCTGAAAGTGCTGATAATTTCAACTCTGCTATAGGAGATGTTTTAAAGTGTTCCTAATTGATGTGATTTTCCTCTCTTAGGCTATGATGTCTGGAGAGCTTGAGATCCTCAAAGATTGGTGCTACGAAGCAGTAAGTGGAGCTACTCAGAATGTCTGAAAAGGTCATAAAAGGTCATGTCATCATGTCAGAGATACAGGAGAAATAACTGAAAAGGTTACAGACTTCTTGCCCAGTCTGGGACGAGGCAGGGAGTCGAGAGCTGAGCTCAGATGAGTCTCTGCTTTTGGTTCTAAAGAATTTGAGTGCTTGAAGTGCCTGTTCTTGCTGCTCAGCACCACCAGAGGGTGGCTCTGCACACAGGGAAAGAGGAGGATTGTTCTTCATCAGGGAAAATTAAATGCATCTTGGGAACAACGTTGCAGTGTGGAAGAGCAGGATATTTAAAGCAGTCTGAAAAAATAAAGGAAGTTCTTTCTTGGTTCGAGCCAGCTCTGAAATGACACCATAGAATTCCTCTCTAGAGGGAAGTGGCAGATTCACTGCAGTTTATAGGATAAAAAAACCAGCCCCTTCTAAGCTAGTTGTGGTTATAAATGAAGCTTGTGAGTCAAGGATCATCCCGAAAATAAGCCAAGAGAGGAAACGAGTGTCTTACTCGTGTGAATCCAGGAGATAAAGGCTCTTGAACAGAATCATTCCATGAGTCTCAAGTGTGTGCTGTTGATTGGTGTTGGAACACAAACCAGGAAAGCAAAAACTTCTTCAGCTGGCAGCTGAGCTGCAGTTTGTGGCTCACAGAGTTGCCTCTGCCTGCTGTCCTCAGAATGCCACAGCTCCAGCTCCACTCTAGCCACTTTGGCAGCAAATTCTGGAGGAATTTGTTGGAGGAATTTGCTGCTGGTGAAGGTCAGAAGCCCCCAGGTGGGTGAGCAGCAGAGTTTGCCTCCTGTCGGGCCCATACCTGCCAGGAACACGGTGCTGGAATCGGGCAGAGCTTCCCTGAACCCAGCAACAGTTCTCCAGGCATAAATAATGCAGCATATGTGCCCGTGCCTAAAAGGAGCCAGGAAACTCTGGGCTGCCTCCAGGCTCTGCCTGGGCTCTGGGAAAAGAGCTTCATTCCCAGGCTGCTGCTCTTTGTCTGCTCCCAGAGCAGCTTGGTGAGCTCCTTGGCTCCGCTCGCTCTGCCGGGAGCGACGAGGCTGCTGCTCTGCCCAGGGCTTGTTAGTGAGAATTTGCTCCCAGAGTGTTTGATGGAGCTTTATAATTCCTCACCAGCCACACATGTTCAGTATATTTGCAAAAAAAATAAGCCCTGACTTCTTATTTTGGTGGTTTTCTCTAAGCAGAAAATCCCTTTTTTCCTTTGTGACAGAAACCAATGCAGTTGTCTAACATGGGTTTGTTGCTTCATTTAGACTTACAGTCAGCTGGCTCACCCCATCCAGCAAGCCAAAGCCATGGGGCTCCAGTTCCACTCCAGGATTCTTGACATTGACAACATTGACGTGAGTGTCCCTTTCTGCATCTCACCTGGGCTGTGAAACAGATGCTTGTGACACGAGGAAGGGTTTTCTTCTTAAACCCTGAACTGCTGGGGGGTTTCTTCTGCCTCGTGCTGCTCTGCTATTTGCCTTTTCTGCTGATAGAGCTGGTGGGGCAGAGGCTCTCCTGTCTGATCAAGATGAAGGGGGTTGTCTCCTCTCTGCCAGGGCACCTTGGTCTGCTGGAGTAGCCAGAGGAAGGCTGATCACAAATGTCCTGATGGGTTGTGGTGCTGCTAACTCTGGATGATCATGCCCAGAAACTTGTGTGTGCTGCAGGAGTGGCTGTAAATAAATATTAACTGTATTTCAGTTAATAAGTTCTTTAAATATTTAATGGAGTGACCTTAGAATGCTGAGGAAAAAAAAAATCCTGTCAAACAAAAGGTTCTCACCTTGAAGCTTTTTTTACTTAGTTCTTTTTATCTAGTTCAGTACAACTTTCTGTTGGAAGATTCATTTAAAAGCAGGAGTATAAAACTTCAGCTGGTGCACTTTCTCCAGAAAATGTCATTTTTTAAGGGCAGGCTTTCTCTTATTTTTGCTTTCTAATTTGGAAACAATGGAACAGAGCTTGTTCATGCTTCCCAGGCTGGAAAAAACGATGAAAACTTCCAGAACAATTCTGGGAAAGCTTTTAAGTGCAGTGAGCAAATGCTTTTCAACATCCACTGCATCTGTCTTACCCGAGCAGGTCTAACCTGATGAAAAGAACCAGATTCACTGGGGGAGGAGATGGGATTGTTGGCAGGGTCAGGCTGTGGGAGTCAGATTAAATCCTTGATGTTTTTACCTGGATCTGCAGCAACAGCCTGTTTCCTAATGTTGTTTCCCATCCCTGCAGCTGGCTATGGGGAAGATGATGGAGCAGGGACCAGTGCTGATCATCACCTTCCAGGCTCAGGTGGTGATGATGATCAAGAACCAGAGAGGGGAGCTGGTGGAGGGTGACCCGGTAAGCGACGCTCTCGGCCGGGCACGGAGTCCCCTGCTGCCCCCCAGGGCTGTTGGGGGGTGTTGGGGTGTTGTCTGGCTACACCTAGAGCAGCAGTCTCTGCACTCCTCTCAGGCTCCCAGGTGGTAGGACCAGAGTGACTGTGAACATCCAGAAAGGGATCTTTTACCCTTAAGTAAGGAGAGGGGCTGCAGTGGTTGCTGCGTGGCCAGCACCACTCACTGCCTGGGAGGGGGTTCTGCTCCTCTGGGACACTCTGACTGTCCTGCTCTGTTCCCTCACAGCCTCCACCTCACCTTTTCTTTCTGTTTCACCCTTTTCCCTCCCAAAAGGGCACTGCATGAAGATGTTTGGCTGTCGGGGTGGGAGCTGCAGTTGAGTTGTTCACAGGAGCTGGGGAGAATCTCTGAGGTCATGGTTTTGGCTGCTGCCTCCCTACACCAATTACCTCCCAAACCACCCCATATCCAGTTGTGTGGGCACTGTACATGGCACAGGCTCCTAATGGGACCCTCTGGCCCATGGTGGATGCAGCAAATCTCTGGCATCTCTGCAGTTTGTCCTTCACTTGGCCTTTAGCTCTTACCAGAGTGAGTCCAACCTGCCCCTTGTGCAGGAGCAGAGCCCCAGACCGTGTTTATCACCAGAGCTGGTGTCACAGCAGGCTCAGGGAGCCCACCCTGTGTCAGCAGCACCTTTGTTCTCCAGCAGCTTCACCACCCAGACTGCTCCAGCTTCACGTTGTGTCTGCAGAATGGTTTAAGTAGCTTAATGATAGATCAGGAGGGACACTGGGAGCTGCCTGGAGCTGCCTGTTTCTAGCAGCCTCCTGTGAAAATTAATACCTGCGTTTAAGAAATATTGGCTTTTTTTTTTTTTGCAGTCATTCTCTTTAGTCCAGGCTGTAAGTTTCTGAGGGGAAAAAAAAAAAGTGACTAATTTTAATGGTGGGGCCCATCTGGCCTGATTTACAGCCCATCACATCGACTGCAGGGGAGGAACAGCTGATACAGAGATTTCTTGCATTAAATTACTGCATTCCTAGAAGATAGATATTGATGTGATAATTATTGAACAGGATATCAAAGTCTGTTTGCTGTCTGATTTCTCTGGAGCAGCAATAAATCAAGGAGATGCATTAAAATTCTCCATTGGAAAGAAAACTTCAGCTTTAATCAAGTGTCAGAGGCAGTCTGGCTGGTGACTGTGGTTTGGTGTTAACTGCTGAGCTGCTCCCAAGGAGTGTTAAACAAGCAACGTTCTAGAGGTAAAGAAAAAAAGAGCCTCAGGTTGTCAACTTTGGCAATAAGAAGTGATGACTGGGGTGTTTTACCTGGTTGAAACTGATCAGCTTCCCACTGCTGTGCTGCAGGGTCACCTCCTCAGAGCTGCTGATGGTACTTTCTGGTGAATTGGAGCTGCTCAGATGGAAGTGTGAGGGCTGTGGGGAGGGGCTGCAGCTCATGGGCAGTGACAGCCTCAGGACAGAGCCTAAATGTGTTTGGAGGTTACAGGGAGCAGCCCAGCCTGGGGGCTGAACCAGTTTGAAACCAGCAAGTTCCATTTCAGACTTCACTATCATCCAGCTTGTCAGTGAATGTGTCTGACACAGGCAGTGAGACATAGCCAGAGATGTTGGGAAACTCTTCATTCTGCTCTTGGAAACCACAAGTTTTTACCTGTTCCTGACAGTGTTAAGTTTCTAACCACGATCTGGTTGCTGTTGCTGGAAACTGTCCTTGGTTGGGACCCCAGAACTGGAAACCAAACCAGCAGAGCAGTCTGTGGGGGATCTGTGCCAGCTCTGAGCTAGGAGGGCTGTGCCCAGCAGGCTCTCACTGCAGGGTTTCTCTTGCAGGACAAGGTTCTGAGGATGCTCTACGTGTGGGCTCTCTGCAGAGACCAGGACGAGCTCGACCCCTACGCTGCCTGGAGGCTGCTGGACATCTCCTCCTCCAGCACGGAGCAGGTTCTCTGAGGATCACACCCGAGGGGCTTCCCAGACCTCCTGGGAAGGGAATGTCACCTCTGGACTCACAGCAGGCGGCTGCAGGATGGACTGTGGGGGAAGGGGGCTGGACTGGGTGCTGTCCTGCTCCCTGTGCCCTCCTTCCCCCCTAACGAGCCCGAGGAGCCAGGGTGGCTCTGCCTTACTTTGCCTGTGTAATCTCACACTGTAAGGGGCTTGGGGGAGGCTTCAACGTGATGGTCTAAGACACGAGCAGCTGCTGTTGGCTCCTTTTTTGATTGTGCCCAGAGGAGGCTGGTTTGGGCCTTGTCTGTTCCCCAGAGCTGGACAGAGGGGGGGGTTGTAGAGGGAGATGTGACCTGGCTTGTTCCCGTTCATCCTCTGGTGGCCTCTCAGCATCCTGCAGAGCTCTTGGAGCTGCTCTGAAGGCACCTTGGAGATCCTTCTCTTGTACAAAGCCTCACCAAGGAGCCTTCTGTCGCTGCAGGGTCTGGCACCAAACCAAATCCAACCAGGCCCTGGACCCAGTGCCCCTCTGTTGTCAGGGAGCAGAGGCAGGACGGAGAGGTCAGTGGCATCAGTCGGGCAGCTGTTGGAGTTGTGCTGGTGGTGATGCTCTCTCTGTATCCACAAGCTGGCAGGGGGAAGGGGATTGGCTCTGGTGCCCTGCTCGTCGTGTCAGCTGGAAGAGCACACTCTGTGTTTATCTGCTGGGTCCATCTGATGGTGCTGATGGGCTGGGACTGTCTACGAGGGACCAGGCAGAGGCTGGACCAGTGGTCAGGGGTAAGGATGGACAGATGGGCAGCAAAGGAGCAGGAAAGCAATGCAATAATAAGCAGAACATCACGTTTGTAGCTCAGATGAGATAAGAGGGTGCAGTTGACACACATGCTGTTGAGGTGCATTCCAGGCACTGCTTCCTTCACTGTGACACCCCTGGCCCAGGGTGGCATTGGAGGCCACCAGAGGGTGAGCTCTTGGTGCTGGGGAGCTGTGATGTGGGTGGATTTCTCTGTGGAAGGTGAGGTTGTGAGGGGGAATGGGTGGTGGGACAGGAGATCTGAGGGCTGATCTGCTGTGGTGCTTGGGCCGTGCACACAATGGGGCATCACAGGACAGCACTTGATTAAAGAGAATAATTAATAGCTCTCCCTTCTGAGTGTCTGCAGCAGTTCCTTTGGATGCCACTGAGATGATCTCACAGCCCTGAGCTGAGACATTGAACTGGAGCAGATTTCCTGGTGTGAGGGGTCGATGAGTGTGGGAAATTCAATGACAGAGTCTGTCCTGTCCCCTCAGGAGGTGCCCAGAGCTGCCATCCAGTGCTTCTGCTGCTCCCAGGGCAGGCTGTGGGTGGGACATGGTCCCTCCTGCCCCCTCATCTCACAGTTCTCTCACTGGAAAAATATTCTGATTTTTTACTCCAATACCTTAAGCACAAGGATGCAGCTGGTGGTCTGAACAGGATAAATTCTACTGCTGGCTGTGAAATGAGGGCTCTGTATCTAACCACCCTCAGAATGGTGCAGGAGTGTTTGATGTGGGGCTCGTTCAGTGAGGGTCTCCCTGGGACAGAAGCCACCTCAGAGCTCTGCACAGGCTGTCTCAGAATCACAGAGTGGTGGGGGTGGGGGTTCAGAGGGAGCTCTGGAGATCATGGAGTGCAACCCCCTGCCAGAGCAGGGGCACCCAGGGCAGCCCACACAGGAACAGAGCCAGGTGAACAGGGCTCTGCTTGTCCTGTTTGCTCTGAGGTGCTCATCACACCCTCATCCCAAAGGTTTGTCTCTCCAAGCAGTGTTTGGTGGCAGGTAGCTCATGGGCACCTCTCCTCCCACACTGCTCTACACCTCCTCTGCAAAGGCTGCCAGAGCAGCTGCTCCAGCTTTACTCCATCCCCCAGAGATTTCTTTTTTTCCCCCTGAACAGCTCTGGAGAAAAGTTCCTGGCCTTTGCAGTGAATCTCAGTGCCTGGGACAGATTTATACCACCTGACCTTTCATACTGTCCTCAGTTCTTTGTTTTCAGCTGCACTCCCAACATCCATCTGCACCCCTGGGGGGTTTCCAGCCTTCACACCATAGATCAAGGTAGAAATCACATTAAGGGATGAACAGTCAAGAGTTTGCCCTGTAAATTGCAGATTTTCCATGACCAAATCAATGAAAGATGGTGGAGGTGGCTGCCCTTGGCTGGAACGTGGCTGGGTTTCCTTCTAGATGCTTCCATCTGAGATGTTGTGCCAGTTTTCATGACTCATGAGGGTTAGTGCAGCTCCAGTGACTAAGAGCCTGCCCAGTGGGGTGATGTCTGCTGGTCAAGCCCAGCCTGCTCTCCTCTTGGATTCTTTATTTTGCTTCAAGGGACGTGCCAGAGAAGGTGGAATGTTCTGACAGGAGCCCAATGGTTCCTGCTTTCACTGTCCCATTTTCCTGTTTGCTCTCATGATTCTTCTTGCATTGCCTGGCTGTTTGCTGGGTGGGGGGTCTGAGGAGCTCTTCCCACCTCTGATCTCACTGTTTCCCAAGTTCTGACCTCACCTTCTCATGCTTCCCTGCTTGCCTAGGGCTCACTGGGGTGTTCCAGCTCCTTGGGCTCTGGCACTCTGGGACACTTGTGGGTCCCTTCCCACTTGGAATACTCTGGTTCTCTGGCATCTTGGGGTGCCCTCCTGCAGCATGGTAGGGCAGTGATTCTTGGGGCCATGGCCAACATCTTCTGGAGGATCTGTTTTTCCAAGTGCCCTGGAAAGATGTCATCCCTGAGCTTTGCCAAGACAAAGTGGCTTGGGGATATCTAGTCTGTTAGAAGAGCCATGGGTTAAAAACCAGTTCTCTGGCTGGGGGGACAAAGGGATGTGTGACCCAAACTGGAGGTGCCATGTGTTTTAGAATCATTATGTTTGGAAAGGACCTCTAGAAGCATCAAGTTCAAGTTTGAGAGGCCTCTGGGGCTAGATGATGACTGTGTGTTGATGGTCCAGGTTGTTCTGCATGCCTGAGATACCATCACCTGCTGGGCGCCTGGCATGGGGGCTGTGACTCTGCTGGCTGGTGTGTCAGGGACGGGTCCCTTGAGCACTTTGGAGCTTGCACAGGATGTGTGTGGACCAGTTCACACCCTCAGAGGGCAGATGAAGCCACCAATGGCAGCACCAACAGCAACGTGGCTGCTGCCAAGAGGGAAGTTGTTTGAGAGCCACTCGGGAGACCTGCGTGAAGATGAGGAGCCTGGCAGGGACTGGGGGAGCCTGGCATGGACAGAGCCCTGGCAGGGACCCCCCAGCCAAGCCTGGGGAGAGCGAGCCAGGCTTCAGCTGCTCTGAGAAGAGCATCCAGCTCCTGGGGAAAGAGGCCTGAGGCAGCCAGGCTGCCCATGGGGGGATGTGGTGCTGGCTGAACGGACCTGGAGCGGGTGGCACTCGGAGGAGCTGAGTCAGTGGCTGCTGGCTCAGCTGGCAGGCTGTCTGGGTCTCATCCTGGCTTTGACTGTCTGAGAGCTGCAAAGCTTCCCGGGCTTCCCTCTTCCTCCCCTTCTGCCTGGCAGAGCAGGGGGGCTCAGTGTTGGAGCAGGGTATCTGAGATATCCGACCATGGGCACCTGCAGAGCCCCAGCCTGGATGGGGCACCTGCAGGGTGCAGGTGTAGGCAGCAGGGCCCTGAGTGGAACTTCTCTTACTGGCAAAATAACGACACAGATCTTAAAAGGCAGGATTTCCACAAATAGCAGAGAAACAGAAGCTGGAGCAACAGGCGGTTCAGGCTGACGGGGAAATGTTTTGCCAGAAAGCCCAAATCTGCACTGAAGCAGCTCTGGGGGACCTGAGAGTGAGGGAAAGGCAGCAGATGTGGAAAAATTCAGCTCTGAGGAAAGCGTTTGGTTCTTCAGCTACGGAGCTTGTAGGTGAGAAGATATTTCAGGCAGGGACCATTTGGAGTCTGAGCTGGGTGGAGGGTGGAAGTGTGTGATGGTGTCACCTCCTGCCTTCCTCTGCATCTCTGTCCAGCAGGAGAAGGGAGAGAGTGGCCAAGCTTGGAGAAGTCCCTGGTGACCCTTGGGTGTCCCAATCCTGTCCTGTGTTTGCACAGCTGCTGCTGGGTGGGGACAGGACCAGCTGTGCTGCTCCCAACCCTCCATCTCCCCTCTTGCTCTGCTCTGACAGCACGATCCAGATTCCTTCCTGAGCAGCCCCCACGGGTCCCAGCACCTCTGCAGCTCTGTGCTCATCCCCACCGTGGGACCCTGCTTGCCCCACTCACCCCCAGCAGATCTGGGTGGCACTGACTCCATGGGCTCCATCCTGGGGCTGCTTCCTTCTTCCCCAGCCAGCTCCCAGCAAAGTCACCAACCACTGGGGTGGGACTTTGGGGTCCTTGCTCTATCCCCCTGAAGCTGAATAGAATATTTCTGAGGGTGAAGACCCCCCCCCTCCATCTTCCAGGGCCTTCACGGATCCATGGTGGTGGCTCCATCCCCAGGATGGCTCAAACGTAAGCGGAGTTGCCATGGGAATGGTGACTCACTGCTCTGCCAGCAGTTGGCTGCTAAAATCCTGCTCCATGTGGGGGGCTGACACTCCCGTGGGCTGGCTCCAGCGTGGGAGGCTGCCTTTGGTCATGGAATCATAGAACCATTTTGGGTTGCAAGAGACTTTTCAGATCCTGGAGTACCAACTGTTAACCCAGCACTGCCAGGGCACCACTGGAGCCACGTCCCTCAGCACCACCTCTGAGCAAGATTCCCTCGTTCCAACCCTGGGCAAGGGCACCTTCCACTAGAGCAGCTGCTCAAAGCCCCATCCAACCTGTCCTTGAATGTTTCCAGGGATGGAGCATCCACAACTTCTCTAGACAACCTGTTCCAGTGTCTCACCACCCTCGCCGTGGAGAATTTCTTCCTAATAATCTCATCTGAATCTACCTCCACCCTCCTTCCCTCTGAAATCTGCTCTCCGGGCCAGAGCTGAGGCTCTGAAGCTGATGCTTCTTGACAGTCCTGAGCACGTGGGTGCTCAGACACACGTCTGGGGGCTCGGGGGGAGGTCGAGCATCCTGCCTCTCTCTGGTGCTTGCCAGACAAGGAGTGGTGGTGACCTGCTGGAGAGGGAAGCCCCCGAGGAGCAGCTGGTTTCCATGCTAACGAGGCCTTCCAGACAGTTTCTCTGCTGCAGGAGGACATGGCAGTGATGGATGAACTGCCCTCCCCACCCTCCCTGCCCAGCTGCCTGCAGAGCAGCCTCACCCTGCAGAGAGCGTGGGATGGTCATCCCAGCTGGCCTGGGTGACTGCACCAGGGACCCTCCCCGGGGGACACAGCCCACGGGGGGTCCTTTCCCACCATCCATGAGCTGCTTTCCTTGCTCAGGAGGTCCCAGCAGTGCTGCCCATGGGGACACTCCACACCCTGATGCCTTGAGGAGGCTGGAGGGGAGCTCTGAGAGCTGCCCCAACTCTGGTCTGGGGTCACAGAGCATCCCTGGGCAGCAGTCACTGGCCTTTGGTGCTGCAGGGTTGTGAGCAAAGCTCTTCACCCATGGGTGGTCTCCACCTGGCTGCAGCAGACACGTCCAGAACCCCGTTGGGTTGGCACCCATCCCTAGGTGCCATGGGCTCAAGGCACATCCATGACAGTATAAGCACTGTCAAATATGTTATTTTTTTTTTTACTGGGAGTGGGATGTCCTTGTTTTCTACAGCAAATACCAGGAGTAACCAGCTTGTTTTTTCACCACCTAACCTTCTCCTAAGCATATTTCACGCCCTGATTTAGGGATCTGATTAATTTTGACATTAATTAATTTGCAGCTCTTGATAGAAAATTCTCTCTGGTGACCCTCAGTGCCATCCATCCTGCCTCCCTTGCTTTCCCCCAGAGAGAAAATTCTCATTTGAATCTCTTCCATTTAGCAGCTGCCTTTTCTTGGAGACCTTGAGTTTCAGGTGGCATCTCCAGGTATGTGTGTGGGTGTCAGACTCTGCCTGTCTCTGGTGATGAACGATGGAGTCTTTGGAGTCTGGGGTCAATGTTGAGGCCTCTGGAGGCTGAGCTCAGTCCACAGTGGGGAGCAGCCTCCCAGGCACTCGTGTCCTACCCATCACTGCATCACCTGCAGCACCTGCTTCAGGAAGAGATGTTTGATATCTGCTCACACCTCCCTGAAGGCAAAGCTGGGACCTGTGGATGGGGGAGAGGGTCAGACCCCAGAGACCTGGACACAGAAACAGAGAAGGGAGGAGACAAGGATGGGAGAACTTTCTGGGGTGAGTGTGGGGAGGCAGCAGGCTGGGCAGGGAGAGGTTTTTTATGTTATTTTCTATATTCGTTTTGTCTCTCCCAGGATTATAAATTCAGGAGCTGTCTGCACCCAGAGACTGTCTGGAGGCCAGAGGGCACTGTGGCTGCTGGCGAACGGGAGGTGAGGGAGGGTCAGGGTGGGAAGGTGAGGGAGGGTCAGGGGGCTGCTCCAGATGGGAGGTGAGGGAGGGTCAGGGTGGCTGCTCCATGGTGAGCTGGGCTCCAGCAGGGCAGGGTAACCGTTGGGGAGGGGGGTTGGGAGCAGGGGTGTCTGGGGCAGCCAGAGAATCGTTGGCCATGCCAGTGTTGGGGGCTGCACTGGGGGGAGTGGGGAAGCAGGAGGACCCTCAGGGGTCTCAGCAGACCCCGTCTCTCCTACGGCTGCTGAAGTCTGCCCAGCTCAGGCCGTGGTTGACAGGAACTGTCTGCCTCACTAATTTAATGAGCCCCCAGTTTAATGCGTGGAGAATCCTGACATCAATAAAATAAAAGATGTCAAAGTGGAACTTCTTTCCAATTACGATTCATTAGCGAGCTCTGAGCTGCGGCTCTGACCACGATCGATGCTCTCGCCTGGGGGAAGAGTGGTTTGTGTCCCTCCCTGGGGACCCTGGGAGGAAGCAGGTCCGTCCCACAGGCACGGGCAGAGCAGGGTCTGCCTCCACAGGGGGGTCCCTTGGGGGCCTGTGGCCTTGGGTACAAGGACAAGGACGTGGGGGGAACACACCCGCCCTTGGGGTCTTGGTGTGACCCAGGGTGGGTTGGCCATGAGCTCCTGACAGGGGGACCTGCCTGGGGTCCCCAGATACTCTCTGGTGTATGGCTGAGGAGCTGGGGAAGGCACTGCCCACCCAGATGTCTGTCACCCCCTGCCCACTGCCTGCCCGGGTGAGGAGGACCCAGCGGCCTGATCTTCTACCAGTGGGGACAGTTGTGACACAGAGCTCTCTGCTGCCCAGGTTGTTTGGAGGCTTTGAGATCAGAGGTGGGACCAGAGGACCCCACGCTGCTCTGGCCAGGAGCTACTTCTTGCCAGCAAGTGGGGAAGAGTCTCCCTGTTGTAAAGCTACAGTCACCCTGTGGAGCACAACGTGCCAAGTGACATGTAAGTGCCACCTGTCCCTCAGCACCCACTGGCCGTGCAGACCAAGAGCAGAGCTGGATCCAACCAAGGACACCATGGGATCACTGCCCAGGGAGCTGGGATGTCCCTTGTCTGCTCCTGTCTCTCCTGCCTACAGACTCTGGAAATGCTCCCGTTAAATTCAGGGACAATGTCCTTGGGAAATGCTGTTCTCTCCTGCTGGAGTGGTCCTCAGGCCTGGCTTAGGTGGGTTTTGGCAACAAAAGCCTGACTCAGTCATGAGATAAGTAGGTACCTGGCCCACGTCATGGTCAGATTAGATGATCTGCTTGTCCCTTCTGGCACCATGACACCATCAGTGTATAAGGGTGGTTTTGAGAGTGTGAGGAGAAATGGGGCAGTTGCCACCTCAGACCTTCCTGTGCTGTTATCTCCACTGAGCCTGTTGTTTGGGTTTAGACAATGTATTTGCTGACCAAATACTTCTCACTGAAATCTCACTTCAGCCATTTCCAAGTTTTATGTGGGATTTGGATGAAATGTGATGCTCGGGAGAGCTCTGGAACACGTCCCCAGTGACTCCCTCGCTGCACTTTGGTCCTCTGTTCTTCCATCAAATGGCATCTATTAGGATGCAGCTCAGGCTGCCAGGTGAGATTGTCCTCCCTGGGCATTCTGGCACAGCCTTGTTTCTTTCCAGACTTCAGCACACAAAATGTTCACTGCCAAATTACATCTACAAGGAGGGTGCTGTGCCAAGACCAATGCATCAAGCTCGTTTAAGAACAGTTCATTAGAGGTGGAAGGGGTTTTTTTGAATGAGGTGTATTTCATGGCAGGAACCTTCCTGCCTGGCCCAGGTACAGGGCCACGGGACAGCAGTGTCTGGAGATGCTCCTCTCCTCTGCCAAAGCCTCTGAGATAGGGTCATTTCTGCAGTGAATGGGTCCTGGATGGTTCTTCTCCTTTATTAGCTCAGCCCAAAGGGCTGTGAGTTCTCCCTGAGTGCTCATGAAGAAAACAGCAGTTTTTAGCCAAGCTCGTTGGAGGAATGAATTACTGAGCAACGTGTGGATTCTTCTGCCTGTGACTGTACCCCCCACGTTTAAAAAAAGAAATAGATAAAAACCAAGCTTCTTTAAGGCAAAAACTCCCTCCTGCAAAGCATGGAGTGGAAATGCCACCCAGAAAGGTTCTTTCTGACACAAAGCATTAGCACTGGGGGAACAACCTGAGGCAGGCTGGCGTCTGGGCTGTGTGAGTGAGCTCTGTGAGGGCAGGGACACAGTTCCTTGGGGGTGAGGAGGTCGCTGTGGAGGTGCACATGGGAAAGGTGCAGGCTCCTAAGCTGGGGAGTCCCTGCTGTGGCTCCAGCAGAGCATTGGCAGAGCTGGGAGCACAACAGCAACGAGACAAAATCATCGTCGCTCTTCCGAGTGCCGGCTCTGAACTGCCATCTGGGCAGCTGCTGCTGCTGATGCCACCAGCAATTAACTTTCCAGAAGGGAAAGCGCTTTCAGCACTTTCAACCACCACCAGCCCACCTTCAAACGGTCTAGAGGAGGATGTCCCACGACCAAAGCAGCCCCCTGATGCGGGGGAGCAGGTGGCTGAACACAGCAGCAGGAAAAAGCTGGCAGAGCCCCTGGGGAAAACCCTGGAGGATATCCCTGGGCTGGGAAGACACCTGGAAACCCCCCAGGGGATTCAGTCTTAGCCCTTCAAACCCATGGTGCTTAGGGGTAAACTGGTGCTCTGCTGGTTTGTGACCCAGCTCTTAATAGAGAAGTGACGAGGGATTAATGATGATGATGCTCGGGTTTGGTTTGTCCTTGCTCAGGATCCTGTGTTTCCCTGGCACGCCTTCAGCTGAGGTGTTTTCTCAAGCAGTTTTCACTCATTTCATGCAATACCACTAATTGGTGACTGGAATATCTGATGGGGTTTATGTAGCTTTTGAAAGAGAACGAGAATCATGTCCAAAAAAAATTAAATATACAATATTGAAAATGCAAATGCAGCAGAAACTTAATGCAACAGTTCAGTTGAAATAGCACCAAACACACCCTGTGATTCTGAACAAATCCCTTCTCCCCCAAACCTTTGTTTTTGGGAAGGATGTGATGCCAGAGCCAACATCCCAAGGGACTCCAGGTGGAGCGAGCGCCGCAGCAACCACCCGGGGCAGGAGCTGCTCTCTGGCTGCTGAAGGATTTCACCGTGCACAGGGCTGCTCTCACTTGGGTTTCTTCAACAGCTCTGAGTTGGGCCATCAACCCTCATCGTGGCCAAGGACTTACAAAATCCAGCTCCTGTATCTGCTCTTACCACAGCTTTGGGTCAGCTCTTTGTTGTCCTGCTCCAGCTCCTCTCCACACGTCACAGGCTGGTGATCTTCTGGTCACAACAGTCTCATAGCTTCAAATGTTCACCTGTAAGCTGCTAAGAAAGCTCATCTAGCTGGAATGGAAAATGAATCTCTTCTGTAACCTTTCTTGACTCAGCTGGGCTGGCTGTAAACCAGCCATGGTCAGGGCTATGCAGTGGACGAGGAGCAGCATTCACGAGGCTTTATGATCTTACTCTACAGCACCTGCATTCTGCTCATCCTCCCTGATGCCCTGCTCTCCTCCAGCTTCTAACTTAGCCCATCATCATCATCATCTCCCCAGGGACACGTGCTGGGTGGCACCTGCCAGGCCCGTGGGACGTGTCCCCATTGCAGCTGCCACGTGGGGCTGAGCAGAGCAGCCAGACCCTGCCCGGGTGGAGGCAGAGCTCCCGTGGTCTCTGCTGACACCAGCACGTCTCATTTCCCAGGTAACATCTCCCAGCCTCTGACAGCATCTCCCGTAACCATGGAGACCCAGAAGCTGTGCACAGAGACACTTCTCCACTGCTTCTTGCTTGGGTTTTTGTTTTTTTTGCTGTTGGCTTTGATATTTGTTTTGTATCCCTCTCAGATGCTGTCACCCTCCTCGGGTGGGCGATGACCTGGGCTCTTCCCAGAGTGAAAACTCGCAGGAAAATGCAGATGGTGGATTTCTCTTGGTGCTCTGTGCTCCCAGCACCCCGTGGCTTGTGAAGGGCCCTGTCTCACCTGTGGGCACCTCCTGTTCCATGGACTTCTGAGCCAAGGTTTGCTTTGACCCACACAGCTTCTCTCCTGGGAAGCCTCAGGGAAGGATGGAAGAGAGGATGGGGGAGGATCACAGAGAATTGGTTTAGTTGGAAGAGACCATTCAGCTCATGGAGTCAAACTTCTTCCCCAGCACTGCCAGGGCACCACTGCCCTGTGTCCCTCAGCACCACAGCTCCAGGGCTTGGAAACCCCTGCAGGGATCACGGGGACTCCACCCCTGCCCTGGGCAGCCTGGGACAGCCCTGGACAGCCCTGCAGGGGAAGAAATTGTTCCTCAGCTCC
>JAOEGS010005589.1:0-21776 GCA_025447755.1 Corythornis vintsioides
TTTTCCACGGGTGCTCCCCTCCGTGGCGCCGGCCGCCTGTCGGTGTGCGCTGCGTTTAACAAAATATATATATATATATATATATGTGGGTGGGTATATATATTAGGGTGGCTCAGAACTCCCACTCGAGGGCCTCCTCGCGGTTGGCAGCCCTCTCCAGGCGGTGGATGATGTTGTTGAGGTTGGCCATCTTCTCATGGCGCCGCTGCACGCTGGTGCTGAGCCGGGGGCCGGGAACCGGAGGCAGCGCCGGTGAGACCGGCCCGGCGGATGATGGCCCTGGAGAGGCTGAGCCGGTGAGGCCGGGCGAGGACGCGGCTGAGGGTGACGTTGGGGACACCTCCAAGCTGCAACGGGATGAGCCAGCGGAGGACTGGGAGCCGTCGGGGTGAGGCGGTGGTGGCGGTGGTGGGGGTCCCCCGGCGGCGGCAGCGGCGGCACCGGCGCGGCCTCCCCGCCTCGGGAGGCTGCCGGTGCTGGGGGCGGCGGCGGCAGGGGGGGCAGGCCCCCGTTCCTCTTGGGGTGGTCCAGTCCCTTCAGCTGCCCCAGCCGGGCTACGTGAGTCCCGATGGCGGCCCCAGCCGCCCAGCTCCCCTTGCTCCTCCTTGACCTTCACGGGCGTGGCGGTGGCAGCGGCACAGGGGTGCTCACCTTCCCCCACTGTGGGTTTAGGGTCCTCGGTGTCCGAATCGGGGCTGTGAGGGGCCTGGCACCTGGTGACGGCCGCCCCACCACTCTGCTCTGGGTCCGTGTCGTTGTCCTGCGTACCCTCCACCAGCATCTCCCGGCGCATCCGTGACCTGCCGGGACAGAACCGTGGAGAGTCAGCGACCACCGACCAATCCCATCTTGAGGAAACACATCTCTGGACAGATAAACGTGGTGACATGCTCAGAATATCCAGCCTCACCTCACCTCACCTCACCAGCTTTCCAAACCTTGGCTTTTGGTGGAAAATCACTGCCGCTTGAACACGGGAAACACTGGGACCATGCCAGAGGAAAGGTTACAAGTTTAAAAACCCCATTAGGCAGCAATTTTCACCAACAAGCCTGATTTTTCAAGGTGCACCATGAAATGGCTTCGTGCAAGAAACCTCAGCCAGCTCCCATCCTGACCATCTATGCTGCCCAGGGAGAGCTGGAGGCTTTGCAGACTCAGCATAAGCTCTTAGATGACTTTTTCTACTGGTTCTTATAGGGGAGGGGGCACAACCCATCACTTGGGCTGATGATTCAGAGTGAGGGTAGCTCTTGGTGTGAAACTGTGGAGGATTCAGCAGCCAAGTGTCCACTTGTAAAACTGCCTGTGCTTGAAGCCTGTGCTGCTCCCCATGGCCAGGCTGCTGTGGGGACAGATCCTGTGCTCCAGAAGCCTCCATGGATTTCCTCCACCCATCACAGACCTCCCACTCAGTGATGAGTGGTGTCCTACAGTGCTGAGCAGGTGGACATGAGCATGGGAACCTCTTCAGCTGCTCAACATGACTTCATCAAGGTGCTCCACACCTCTTGACTCCCGACCAGCCAAGTCACATGCAGTGTTTTGTCTGCAATCCTGCAATCTATGAACTGGGGACCTCCAGCGACCACACGTGGGTCTGCACCTCCCCGTCTAGGCAAAAGGGACTGGGAGGGCTGGAGGAGGAACAGCAACCTTGTCTGGCACAGCACTATCAGATGTCTGAAGCCCAGGAGCACCCATACCTGTAGTTGTGGAACCAGTTGATGACGGTGTTGGTCTTGAGGTTGAGCTGGAAGGAGAGCAGCTCGATGGTTTGCTGGGAGGGGTAGGGCTCCAGCTGGTAGGCTTTCTTCAGGGCTTCCTTCTCCTCCGGGGCCAGCACCACCCGCGGCTTCTTGATCTGGAGGAGGCTGAGGTCCTGCGGCTGCAGGCCGGGGCTGGCGCACTCGGAGCGGGTGCTGGGGGACTCGCTGTCCGAGCCGGCGCTCATCAGCCCGTAGCGCCGTTTCAGGTAGGCTGCGGGAGAGGAGACCCAGCTGCGCGCCGCTCGCCCCCCCTGCCCGGGGAGCCCCTCGCTCAGCCAGCGCCCCGGCCCCGGCGGGACCTCGTCGCCCTGACCCTCACCTTTCTTCTCCAGCTTCTTCATGTCGCGCAGCTTCTCCACGTTGTGGGGGTCGTTGAGCCAGAGCTGCATGCGGACGAAGGGCTCCCTCCCCTTCAGGCTCAGCTTGTGCCACGGCTTGGGCCTGGAGAGGAGATCGGACACCGAGCCCTGCGTCAGGCCCAGGATGCTCTCCCCAAACAGCCGCTGGCCTGGCAGAGGAGAAGCAGAGGTGGTTAGAGCAGGGCAAAGCAGTGGGGTGGGAACTACAGTTCCCCCCACAGAGGGGGTGCACCCCATTTCCCAGCCAGAATCCTCCCCGGCGTGTCTGGATCCCCCCACCCAAGAACCCACAGCAAACCAGGGAGGAGGTGCTGTGGCTATAGGAATTGGGGTGGTGCATCCAGCCAACCTCACCAGCAGCTCCTGAAAACCCAGGCAGGGAGAGGGTCCGCACCTAAATTGTTGTCCGTCAAGACCTCCTTGACCTTCTTGGTGATGGAGTAAGTGTCCAGCTCGGGGGACATGGCGACGATCTCCTGGATGCCCACGGGTCCCTGGGCATTGGGATACGTCTTCCCACCCAGCGCAGGCGTCGACCGGCTCTCGGGCTGCTGGTTTTCTTTGCTACTCTCCAAGGCCAGCGTGAGGGGCTCCTGGAAGCCCTTCTCATGCTCAGCAGGGCTGGGGGGCGGCGAGGGGGACGGCTGGGGCTCCGCCGGGCTGGCTGCGTGACACCGGGGACAGGGGTCAGCAGGGATGGCAAGAGGAGATGGCAGTGAGAACAGGAAGGTTATGTGGGGGGTGCCCATGGCCATGCCCTCTGGAGAGGAGGGATGCCAGCCAAGCCTCTCCAGTGGCTATGGCAAAAAGGAAGGTGCCCGTGGAATAATTAAAGAGAGAAAACACCACTAATTTAAAAAATCAACCCTCTCAGTTACTACTTTGTGCCAGACACAAAGCCAAAGATTTTTGTTGTGGTTTTCCTTTTTGTTTTTTAACACCAGACAACTTCCAAAACACATTTTTGACCAAGTAACATTTAAGGATCTGTACAAGTCTCAGAGGCTAATTTAAGGGGTTCTATCAGAGGGGGATGAATGGGGCTTCCCAGGAGTAGGGTGCTGGTGGAGGTGCTGGGGTGGAAGCAGGACAAACTCACCCTGAGCTGGGATGCAGTGGATGGACAAAGATAGGCTGAGGGCACTGATGGCACATGGGGACCAAAGGGACGACAGAGGTGGCACTTACCCCCTGGTGGCACTTACCCTGGGAAGGTGTTGGCTGCTGGCTGATGCCTTGGCCCAGCTGATCGGTCAGCCAGAGCTGCATGCGGATGAAGGGCTCCCGACCCTTCTGCGTCAGCTTGCTCCACGGCTTGGGTCGTGACAACATGTCACTCACGCTGCCCTGGGACAGCCCCAGCACCTAGGTACCACCATGCAGGTATCATCTGATGGGGCTTGGGCACAGTCCTCACAGCACAGGGCTGCTGCCTGCCTTCCCTCCCCTCCCCACATCAAGGGAGGAGAAACTGATTGCCACCCCCTGCCATGCTCATGACCCCACGTCCAGATCCCTTGGCCGTAGCTGTGGGTTATACAAGGGACAAGCGCATTCCTGGTGGGAAGTGCCACCAACCAGCTGGTGGTGGTCACCGGGAGACCACTTAGGGCTGGGTCAGACCCAGCATCCTCTAAGGGAAAAGCCACTGGGAAGAGTGGGGACCCTGGAAAGAGCTCGCAGAGGCTACCAATGAGCCCTAGGCTCTGGGTTGCAGAGAAGAGGGGACACCAGACCTCCCTTCTTCAGGCTGGTACCTTCTCTCCAAAGATCCTCTGGCAGATGCCATTCTTCGCCAACTTCTCCTTGACCTGCCGGGTCAGCTCCAGCGTGTCCACCTCCCTGTACATGTACATCTCGTACTGCTCAGGCGTCAGCGGTGGCACAGTGGGCTTCAGGGTCCGTGGCACGTAGGCAGGGTAGTAGGAGAGACGACCACCAGCCGCCGGCTCTGCGCCGGCTCCCTCCGCCTTCATCTCCGTCAGCCGGTGGGGCTCATCATCCCCTGGCAGCAGCTCGTCCTCGTTAGCACCACCCTCACCGGGCTCGCCCCGTGGCCAGCCCCGGCCGTTGGCCATGCTGGAGTAGCTCGAGGAGGAGGAGGAGAGCGAAGGTGAGACGGAAGTGTAGGGTCGGCTGAGCAAGCTCCGCTCCGATGCCCAGTGCTGGTCAAAGTAGGAGCCGGCGTCACCGATCTCCGACTTCACCTTCCTGATGATGCTCTGGACGAATGCGGCGGGCGAGAGGACGGCCAAAGGTGTCTGTGGGGGGCCGGGACTGGTCCCGCTCCCTTCCTCTTGCTTGACGTAGGTCGGGACGATGTTCTGGTTGACGGTGGCCAGAGTGGAGCGCTCAGTGGGCGGCGTGTCCCCGGGGCGCCCCCCGCTCCCCGCCTCCATCTCCAGCAGCGCCTGCTGCTGCGCCTGCATCTCCCGCCGCGCCTGCTCCAGGATGCTCTTGATGGCGTCCTCCGAGCTGCTGCCGCCCGCCCCGTTGGCCACCGCCTGCGACACCGACGGCGTTTTGGGTTCCCCTGCGAAGAAAAGGGGGTGAGGGCAGCCCTGAGAAAAGGGGTTTTATGGCAGTCAGGAGCATTATCCATCAGGATGGGTGTGGGAAGCACAAGCATCAGCCACTGAGCCAAAGCCACGACATCCCCTGACTCAAAACGAGCTGCATTTTTGACAAGTGCAAAATAAATCCCATTACCAACAATGGCAATGGACAAACGCGTTTGTTTTCCCTGTCTGCTTTTCCACTGTTCCTGTCTAATTTAATTCTCCAGGATTCTGCTTTCTCAGCAGACTACCTGTTTTAATGTATTTCTTTCCTTGTAATTGACTGCGAGAGCAGCTGCTCTAATGACTCCCCGGGCCAGACGGATCGTACCTCCTCATTCAATCATCTGTTTTGGGGCAGGGGAGGAGGAAAGAGTAGATCCCAATTTTCTGAAAGCCCAGGGACAAACACTGCTGCTGGAGGAGTCTCCTCTCCCTGACAGTATTCAGCAGCACTTCTTCCCACCATGCCCCAGATCCCTATGGACGTCAGTAGGAGAAACACCACATAAAGCTCATTTTGGCTCAGCTGTTGGCACCTGGGACTACTCTGAGGAGTGGTCACCCACACGCTGGCACCTACCTCCCTTCTGCGACTCGATCTCCTTCTTCGCCTGCTCCAGGATGCTTTTGATGGCGTCGTCAGAGCCGGTCTCCGGCGTCC
Source organism: Corythornis vintsioides (assembly GCA_025447755.1). Lineage (NCBI taxonomy): Eukaryota > Metazoa > Chordata > Aves > Coraciiformes > Alcedinidae > Corythornis > Corythornis vintsioides. The sequence goes on from JAOEGS010005589.1 coordinate 5,351, forward strand.
TGATCCGTGGTGTGATGCTACCTGATCAAAGAGGCAGGAAAACAGCTTTGTCACTGGCGCTGGTTTTACAAGCTCCGCTTGTATGTCAGGAAGTATTTACTGCTCCTCATGTTCAGTTATTTTTAGGGATGCTGCTTTTAAGACAAATGTCAGTCCTGATTAGTCGCTAGCCGGAGCACAGGGAGCCCCGGTAGCCACAGCTGCCAGCTCTTGCTGCCAGAGTGGCATCTCCCTGCCACCTTCCTCACCCCATTCAAGGACACCCACTCCCCACTGGCATGCAGGGTGCTGACATGGGGACCACATTCCCCTGTCCTGGCACTATACCCTCCTGGCTGCACAGGCAAAGGGTTAACGCTGGATCAGGGGATAAATTGAAGCCCTCTGGGTTGAAATGCCAGCAGATGCACAGCTCATGAACCTGTCTCCATGCCACTGTGAGGACCTGAGTGCTGCCACCATCCCCAGAGCTGGGCTTTACCATCTCATGGCAGTGCCAACCCCATGCTGAGGTCCCACAGCACCAGGACTTCATTATTTTAACGAAACATTAACGCATTGATTCATACACCACGAAACAGCCTGATTAATAATTAAATGGCATTTGTCAGAATAAATGAGCAAAGCACGTTTGGGGATGCAGCTCCCACGACAACAGGGTGCTGTTAATTGCTATCGTTTGCCAGGGCTCCATCCCACCTGGAGACCAGCTCCATCCCAGACCCACCAGGGACAATTCCTGAGTGCCGTTGGTGACTCCGTGGTGCCCCCGCCCATCCTTGCCAGGCCTGGCGGGCACACCTGCCACAGCACGGGGCACCTCTGGGTGCTGCTGGGGTGAACTGGGGAGGGGATCCCACGGCACCGCTTGCAGCATCCCTGGGCAGGACCCGTCAGCCAGGACCAACCCAACCACTCACCTCTCTGGCGCACCTGGATAGTCCTCAGGGCCAGCACGTTCTGCTCGTCGGAGAGGAACTGCTTCATCTTGATGAATGGCTCCTTGCCCTTCACTGTCAGCTTGCGCCAGGGCTTGGGCCGAGCCAGGATCTCGCTGACGGAGCCCTGGGACAGCCCCAGCACGTAATGCCCGAAGACCCGCTGCCCGATGTTGTGCTTCAGCAGCTGCTCCTTCACCTGGAAGGCGATTTCGGCCGTGTCCAGCTGCTCCTCCTCGGCAGAGCTGCCAGCGCTGCCCTCTGATGGTTCGCCGGGTGGGCTGGCAGCCGGAGCAGTGCCGGGGGGCACGGTGATGCTTTTGGCCCCGAAGAAGGAGGAGGGCAAGGGTGGCCCTCCCCCAGTGCTGCTCTCGCTCTTGTAGGTGGGTGGTGGGAGATGGGGGGTCTTGGGATCTCCTGAAAGCCGCTCGCCCCCCGGGAAGGGGGACAATGAGAAAGTCCGGGGACCGTCGGGGGCCAAGCCAGGGCCGGGCAGAGGTGGGAGGGGAGTGGGGGAGGTGGGTTCATCTGCTGGGGTGTGCTGGGGGGATGGGTACGGCTGCTCCATCCCCAGTGAATCCTTCCCCGACTCATCTTCAGAGTGATCTTCCTCTAGAGATGAACGAGAGAGAGACAGACATGCTAGAGTCCCCCTGGCCTTGGCACAGCCCCACAGCAAAGCACCTCCTGCCTCTGTTTCTTCCCCAGGTGGCATCCCACCCCTTGTCATTCCCCAGCCTCATTGATGGTTCCACACTCCTTCCCACAGCTGAAGCAGGACCAGGCCCTGCCAAACACATTCACAGGGATGCTCCCGGTGGGACAAGGGATGTTGTGGGACTGGTGACCTTACCAGTGCTGGCCAGAAGACTGGGCTTCTCCAGCAGGTACTTCTGGGAGGGGTAGAAAGCCTCTTTCCCCAGCAGCAGGGACTCCTCCGCCTTCGAGATGCTCTGCAAGGAGCCAAGTCGAGATGGGAAGGGGTGGCAGGGGCACCAGTGGCAGAGCTGGTCCCCAGCCCAGCTGGCACCAGAGCACTTACCTGGGGAAGGCTGCAGCTGACAGAAGCCACTTTCATCGCCTTCAGGATGCTGCAAGGAGACAAGGGGGTGTGACTTGGTGGACATGGCTTGTTGTTGCCATTGAGGATGCCATGAGTGCTCACCCGGACAGCCACGGGATGGGCACTCAGCAGGCATGGACACCAGTCAAGCCATACCTCAGCTCTGTTTTGATCTCCTCGTAGTCCGCCTGTGCTTGCAGCTTCTCCTCCAGCTTCTGTGGAGTAGAGTTGGGAGAAGTCCTTGCAGCCAGCCCCCAGTGCCCACCCGGCACGGCTGCATCTGTGCCCTCCCCACTCCCTGGTGAACCCCCAGCCCCCGTGGGCGCACCTCAATGGCCTCGTTCTTGGCGGCCAGCTGCCCCTCCAGCTCGGCGATCTGGTTGGCAGAGGACTCCTCCAGCTCCTGCAGCGAGCTCTGGAGGTGCTGGACGTCCTTTAGGAGCCGCAGGATCTCCCGGTCCTTGGCAGCCAGAGCCGCCTCCAGCCTCGACCCTGAGCACATGGAATAGTTCACTTTGTCCTGCCGGGAGAGGGGACACCATCAGATCCCAGCCACCCAACGGAGGGACAAGGGCCACCCTCCCCATCAGATGTGTTCCCACAGGGAGCAGGTAAAGCCCAGGACTCAGCCCTGCAGGATGGAGACCCCAGGTAATGCAGCCATGGGGAGGGACCAACCTTTCTTCTGCCCTTACTGGTGTCCCAGGTACATTTACCCAGAGCTATGGGGTCCACATTCCCCTCCCCATAGCAGCAGGTAGGACATGGCCAACACTACAACTCCATGGTGGAAAACCACCTCGTTATGGGCATTTCAGGCTCGTTCCCAAACATGGTGGGTGCTCCTGAGTTCAAAGGGATGGTCTTGGCTTCTATGGGGTGCCCTCAAGTGCAATGGGCTGCTCTTGGCTGTGACAGATGCTCCCAGTCGTGACGGGGTGCTCCAGGTCACGATGGGGTGCCACCAGCTGTGATAGGGTGCTCCTGGCCTCAGTGGGGTGCTGCTGGCCCTGATGGGCTCTCACCCCGGTGGCGCCCGGTGGGGAGCAGCAGGCCAGGCGCAGGGAGCTATTGACGGCCGCCAGCTGCTCCCGCAAGCTCTCCACCTCCCTCTGCGCCGCCTCCGCTCGCTGCAAGAGAGCGGAAAGCGCGTCAGGACGAGCACCCGCTGCTCATCCCACCCCGCACAGGGCAGAGTGGGGGCCCAGGATCTGCGTTGCCTCATGCCTCTCCTGAGCATCCTGCTCCCACCACTGCCACCATAAGCCTCCCCAGCAATGTTATTTTGGCTCCCCGCATCCTAGTGAGGTTCCCAGTCCCAAATCCCGGGCGCCAGCTACAGCCCATCTCCAGGACACTGCCTTTTTCTACCCAAAAGGCTGTATTTAAAGGGAAATCGCTCTTTAAGCCTCTTATTATCCATGCACTTTTATTTGTGCCCACCTTTTCAGAATTAAATAAACCTAATGAAGAGAAGTAGATAAGACCAGAAGTAATTACGCCAGAAATCAACACCAGGCTGGCAAGGGTCATGGCCTGAAACACCCAGGAGATGCTGGAGGTGACAAACACCAGCTCCAGCGGCCAAAATAGAACCTGGCAGAAGCCCAAACACACCAGTGACCCTCAGCATGAGGCAGGGGGGACCTGCTGGGCCAGTTTGGAGCTGTCACTGCAGCTCCTCTTTGTAGGGCTTCCCAGTCCTGAAGCTTGGGTCATCCCATACCATTTTTGGGGACAGGCATCCAGGCTCTGTGGGGTGAACCCTGTCAGCCCTGGCAGGCCATGGCCGAGCACAGTGGAAGAGGAGCAGAGTATGTGCCCTGAAATGGCTGGAGCATCATCTCTTGGCTCACCTGGTTGGCTTTTTCAAGGTTCGTCATGATCATGGCTACTTCATCTGCCCTGTGATGAGAAAGCAAGAGGTGTCACCTGGCATGAAGACATGGACACAGCCCTCCATGGCCAGCAAGGGCTCCTGCCACAGCTGAGGGGACAGGCAGATGTCTTAGACCAACTTGGGATGTTCCTGAGGTTGCTTAAAGCACCTCTGCTCCTCAAGCCATTTAGCAGCACCGTGGGGACATCCTCGCACTGCCACAGGCTGCTGGGCTCAGCCTCGGGCACACCAACAGCCCCCGGGCACCAAGCAGGTATCACCAGCAACTTACTTGGATGCAGCTTCCTCGTCGTATTTACACCGCAGCTCCAGCAGCTCCGTCTGGGTGGCCTTCAGCGCTGGGAAGAAGAGGAGAGTGAGCAGCAGGGTGAGGGTTTGGCTCCCACCATGGCCAGCATCCCCCTGCCCTGGTTCCCCTACCTGCGTGGAGAACTTTGATCTTCTCCTCTGCCTCCCCCAGCCGAGTGGCCAAAGTGACCTGTGCTTCCTGCAGCCCCCTGTGAGAGAAGGGCATCACCGACCTGCCAGCAGCACCATGGCCACACAGACCCTGCAGTGCCCCCTCCACCCCTGGGACCCCCTCACTGTGCCCCCTCCTCACTTGGTGGCATCAGGGCGGATGCCAGGACGCGTTCAAATCGTGCTACCCCTTATCTTAAGGTGTAAAAATCATTCACTTTGGGCTGAAAACTGTCCTGATCCCTGAGGCTGAACCCCCTCTGATGCGGGGAAAGTGGGGGGTGTGCAGCCCACCCCTGCCGGTAATTAATTGGAGGAGGGGGGAAGCAATCAGAGAAAAGTTATTCTGCATTATTTATAGCCTGCACTTGCCAGGAACTTACTTGCAGAGATCTGCAATTTAGGGTTTAAAGACTCCTCATTTGTTTCCCGGTGCAGCGTGTTAGGGAATAACAATGAAGGCACCGAGAAAGGCGGGAGCTTCCAAATTAAGAGGCTGTTTAATGAGGTTCAGCCACCGACCTGGATTCAACCCATTTGTCCGAGCAAAGCCACATGCCAGGGAGACGGTGCAAGGGGCCAGCAGGAGGGACCTGCCCAGCTCTGCCCACACCTAACACCACCTAAAACCTGCCTGCCATCAAGGATGGATGGACAGATGGACACTGAGGGCACCCAGGGCTGTGTATCAGGTTTTTGGACAGACACATCCACTCCCAACTGGGACAGCCAAGGGAAGGAGAGGGAAGGACAGACAGACATCCCTCAGTGCAGGAACAAGGACAGAGCCACTTGTTCCTTCAGCACCACACAGCAACCCCATGTTCCCGCAGCACCCCACAGTGACCCCATCGCCGACACTCACGTACTTTTGCTTCTCTGCCTCATTTCTCTGCAGCAAGGATTCGGCGCACGGCGCTCTGCCGTCGATGCTGGAGGGTGGGGGCTCAGCAGCTGCTGTGAGCCCGGCTGCCGGTGACGTCCCCTCTCTGCGCTCTGCGGGGGGACACATTGCACACAGGCACGCTGGGGACACCCGTGGTGCCCACCAGGGACCATGGGTGCCAGTCCCCGGACCTTTAGCATCCTGAGGATGTTCGAAGGCATGCAGGGCGATGTAGCTGGGGACCGCCACTGCCACCCTCGCCTGATGGGATGGCTGGTGCCAGGGGGTACCTTTGGTGCTGATGGGCTCCGGGTGCTTCTTCCAGGGGCGGCTGAGGTCCTTCAGCGGGGGCGGTTCGGGCTCGAGGCGCTGGAGCTGCTGCAGCCGGTCCTCCAGGCTCCGAGCAGCCTCCAGCACAGGAGCGGGGTCTGCAGGACGCAGTGGTGAGTGGGAAGGATGCCAACCACCGACCCTGTCCCACCTCCCCGGGGCCCCACCACCCACCCTCCTCACTACCCGCCTCAGAACAACCACCAATCCACACACCACTTCCAACCAAAGTGGGTGCACTGCCATGCTACTGATCGGTCCCAAACATCCCATCAGCAGCCCCAGGGTTCCATGAAGGGGCATCACCTCCTCGAGCCAGCTGGCAGCACCACAGCCCAGGTGCTATGAGCGGGTGCCACCCACAGCCCTGGCGGCCCCAGTGCCATGAACTGGTGGCACCTACAGCCCCAGTGGCCCCAGTGTCACCAGCACGGGCCCGTTTGGGCGCAGACAATGGCGGTTTGTGCCGAGGTAAGCAGGTGCATTCCGAGCCGTCCGTCTTCCCTCTGTCAGCATTACACCATCATTAGCTAGTGTCTGCTCAGCAGGGTGTGCCATTATGTCTCCCAGGGCTGATGTAATTATACATTGACATAATTAACCCAGCAAGCCCATTAAGCAGGCCAGCTAAAAATTCATCTATAATTATTTGTTGTGTGCATGCTAATGAGTCCATCTGCACTGCCATTGTACAACATGAACAAATTAATTTACAAGTCTGGATTTTTTAATAAGTTCAAGAAAATGCCTCCTATTGAGCCAGGTTAATATAGGTTTGGGTTTTGTTTTGGTTTGGTTTAGTTTTTCTTAGTTTTTCTTTTTTTTTAGAAAAGAAGAGGAAAGAAAATAGATTTGAATTCTCCAGGGTCAAAAAGTTAGACAAACAGGCAAGTGGGACGGAGCCAAGCGAGCTACTGTACGGCACGGACACGTGGCAGGCATCCAAGGGTAAAAAATAATAACGGTGATGGAAAAAAATCCAACAACTGGCAGCCTCTGCTCCAAATGGGATGCAGAGCAGCTCTTTCACTCAGAGAGTACCTGGCTGAGACGCCAGCAGTGTGGGACAAAGGGGACCTGGTGCCATCAAGGCCATGCCAGGGGATTTGGGGTCAGTCTGAGGTTTTTCCAGCACAGCCCAATCAAAGCCTTGGGAGCTTTTGGGGTGAACCTGACCAAAAGATGTGAGATCATCATGCCATCAGGTGCAGGACCCCACTGCGGCACCCACCAGGTGGCTTCCCTGCAGTACCAGTGACTGTCAGACCCTGTGTGCTAACACTGAAAGCCCCCAGAGCATCCTTCTCCACAGTGACCCTCCCTTCCTTCTGCTGGATGTCACAGAGACCTTGCAGGTGAGACAAAAGGTTTGTGCCCAGCTCCCAGCCATGGGGACATATCCAGAGGCAGGTGCTGAGCCCCACTGGCACACTGCTGCCTTTGGCATTGAAACGGAGACTCTGTGACCCTCCTGGGGCTGCTCCCAGCATCCTACAGGCTGGGTCCCCATCCAAGGATGCCGGGTCACAGCAACACGGCCCGAACCCGACAGGATGCTCTTACAGCCATCAATAACACCCCTAAGCACTCAAGCTAATGATACAGCTAATTAAACCCCATGCTCCAGGGGCCCAGCTCACAAGCAACAGAAGTGAGGGATCCCCCTGACGCTCCCATGGCCCGGTGGGCTCTGTGCCAGCCCATGAGCTACCTCCACAGGGACAAATGCCAGGGCAGGTCACATCTGATCTGTGCCAGCAGCACCTCTTGACTCTGTGACAAGAAATAACACCAGAGGAACTGTCCTGAGCGATAGAGCTCCGGGGATTTTCCTTGGGTCAGCATTTCCCCTCACATCAGCAGCAGCCCTGCTGCTGAGATACAGCCAGGGTGATCCCCCTCCAGAATGCTACACCATGTCTGAAGCTGATATCCTGGGATGAAGTGGCTGGGAGTGGAGCTTTTAGAAGGGAAAAGAGTAAGCGGGGCCTTGGCTCCACTCCCTACATCAGCTGGGACAGTGCTGATGAAAAATGCCTGGCTGGATTAATTACGTTAACACCCCAGTGCCCAGCCACTGGGAAGGCACCATCCTCGGTGGTGGGAACAGCTCTGCCACCACACGTAAGGCATCCAAATGCACCAAGGTGCCACTAGGACGGGGTGCCAAGCTCGCATCAAGCTCGTATCAAGTTCACATCACGTTTGCACCATGCACCTGCTGCTGGGCTGGAGAGGGGATGCTCTCAAGCACAAGCGCACTGTCTGTTCATGCCAGGGCATCAAGGATGCCATGGGCCATCACACTCTGAGTCACACAGGAGGGCTCAGGGCACTGCCCACAGTGCAGGGGACAGTCCACTCCTCTATGGGCTCCAGCCACGCTTGGAATCATGGAATGGTTTGAGTGGGAAGTTCATCTGGTGCAACCCCCCTGCACTGAGCCGGGACATCTGCAGCTAGAGCAGGTTGCTCAGAGCCCTGGCTAACCTCACCTGGGTTGATGCCAGGAAGCCACCACCTCTTGGGGCAACGTGTGCCAATGTCTTACCACCATCCTCTACCCTTGAGACAGGACATTATTAATACCCTTGGGACAGGGTAGAGGAGCCGGCACTGACGTCGCAGCCAAGTGGCTCTGACTCACCAGCAGCACAACTGGGTGACGGGTGACACGAGAGAGGCACGTGCCAAAGCAGCACCTCGAGGGTGCTGCGAGCTCCGGTGCTGCATCCGGGGCCACAATGTGGCACTGCCCACCGATGGCACTGCCAGCTCACTTGGCAAACAACAAGTCCCTGCCACAAAGCTGAATCCACTGCCAAGGCACCTATTGCTCTGTAAGCTTGTACACTATATATACATATGTTTTTATATATATATATATGTATGTATGTATAACAAGTGCTGCCACTAGCTGGCGTTATTGGCCATTCTTTAGTATCCCCAGCAGTGCTGCAGCAGGGATAAGGGTGGTGGGAAGGGGTATCTCCTGATATCCCCAGCCCCATCATGGGGCTATAGGGTTGGGGGGTCTTTTTCTGTGCTGGAGGGGTCTGGGCTGCCAGCAGACCCGCTCCTGGACACCCTCACTGCAGCACCGTAGAGCAGCTCAAGGTATCTGTATGATGGTGGGATGGGTCAGAAGATGTCCTGGGTGCTCAGAACCTTCTCCTGAGCATGCACAGCTCCAGGGAGCACCTGTGTCCCTGGAGATCAGCAGCTCATCCCTGTGCCAGGGTCTAGCCACTTGACCCAGCCTTGAGTGGAGGTCTCCATGAGGAGGGCTAAATACCATTCCATGGTTCCATGCTGCTGTCTGGCTCCAAGAGGAGCACGGGGCACCCACAGTGCACGCTCCCTGGCACATCTGCGGTGCCATCACCTCTCCCACTGGGGTGGCACCTCCTTCGCCACCCCATCCCAACCCGCTCAAACACATCCAGCGGCGCCCTGCGAATCCCTCCACGAGTCAAATTCAGCCTTAAATCAAATCATCCCCAACAACAATGACATTAATTATGCTTTTAACACATTTTACTGCTTCCCCCCCTTCCCTTCACGCCACATCTGTGTGAACAATATCCAAAAGATTTACGGTTTTCTCCCGTAATTACAGACACACAGCCAGCTCACTTATCAAAATACTTGCTGAGCAATCAGGCTCCGTTACAGTCTCTGCCAGAGATTTGTGTTGACAGCAGCCATTCAAAGCAACAAAAAAATGTCGAATCAGGACTTATGTGGTGCTTGTCAAGTGTTCCACAAAGAGTCCGCCTGTCGAGAGACACACGGACACGTAACAGACAGGGGCAAGATGACGGGTGGGAGGATATGAGGAGAGGAGGGGAGAGGGGAGCACGAGGTGGATGCTGCAGGACAGCAGAGAGGGGAGGAAGGAGGAGGAGGGGTGCAGAGGCCACAGGGAAGAGGTTTTGGGGTGTGCATGTGCACACACATGTGAGCGTCCTTGTGCAGGCGTGTGCAAGCGTGTGCGAGCAAGAGGAGTGCAGCAGGGTGAGTGTGGGGAGGTGGGGAGGGGAGATAACTGGGTTCTGGAAACCGAGCTGACATTTGGTTCTTGTAGCACAGGAGAAAATTTAATGAGGACAAAAATATGTCTCCCTAATTCCCCTAAGAAATCATTAAAACATTTTGTTATTCCTAAATGTCTGGAAAATGAATTAGTGGCCCTGCAGGAGCCCTCCTGTGCATCTTCAGCCGTTCTCAGCTCTCTGTCCCCGCAGTGCCGCTGTGCCCAGCGCAGCCGAACCCTGGCACAGCCCCTCCTCCTTCCCCCCCGGGCACAGCCCCAAGGTAGGGAGTGGGGAGCAGTGGGGGAGCAGCCAGGAGGGGGAGGTCCCAGCCCCTCACCCAGCCCTAGCACCGACTCTGCCAACACAAGCCTCAGAGCTGCCCCGTGCCTCAGTATCCCCCTCCCAAGACGTCGGGCGCAGCCCTGGACGGAGGGTCCACCCTGGCACGGCGGTGAACTGGGGAAAGCCGGTGCCAGGAGCCGCGCTGCGGCCGTTGCGGTCAACTTACCGTCAAACAGACAACCGGGGATAGCCGCGGTGTTATTACAAGGGCTGAGCAAATGTATTCCTTTCCTAATGTCAAGATGCATTTGGCTCAGGGGCTGAAACACAGCGATGGCAAAAGCTGTCTCCACTCCTCTCTTCGGCCGGGATCTCCAGAGCACCATGCGCGAGCGGAGGTCGGCAGCCCTGCCGCGGTCCTTGCTGGCTCCTCTCGGCGCCGGCGCGCGACTCGTTAGGCAGCCAGGTCACCACCGCGTTGCTTACCTGGAGCTTCGAGTAATTGCTTGTAAACGCTCAGGAAAGCCGTCTCAGCCTCCTTGCTTCTCTTACTTAGTGCAATCACCTGCAAGGAGATGGGAAAAGAGTGTGAGAGACGAGCTCGGAGGAAAAGAACCAGCTCTGGCAGGGTCACCGGGACCGCTGCCACTCGTGACCAGCACACGGGGTGCCCCCCAGCGCGGCTCTGCCCGCTCGCTGCCTTGGGCTCAACTCCTCGCCCTGAATCATTGATGTGCTCTGAGTAAATGAAAATTATAATTTAATGTCGCCGCTTAAATAAGAAATAAAGAAGCCTGCCTGTTGTTGTGCTTGCCGGGCCGGATCCAGAGCACGGCCCTACCCAGCGGGATGCTGGGGCAAGAGTGATGCTTGTGCCAGGCGCGGGGCATCTCTCTCTCACGTCCTTGTCCCCGTTGGCTGCCAGGGTGCCGGTGCCCCCTGTGCCGGCTGGGTGACAGCACGTGGCATTGCTAATAACCCAACAACTTATTAATCTGCCGCATGCTCCCATCCAACATTTATGAGCATGAATCATTTACTCCCCTTAATTTTTCAAGGCGCCAAGACTCCTCGGGGTGGGGGCTGCTGCCCACCAGGCTCGGGGCCGCTTTGTGTGTCGAGGGTCCCCTGCAGCGGATGGGATGGGGCACTGGTGGGATACGGGGAACTCTGTCTGCCACCCAGGCAAGGAGCCAGGGATGGAGGTGACCCATTCCCAGCTAGTTTGACCCAAACCAGTGGAGGAAGAGGTACCCAGCTGGCATTCAGTTCTGGCACACACCCTACTACCAAGAGCGGACTAGTCAATTAAACCACTTTGAAACCACCGACGGGCTCATTACCAAACAAAACCCAAACGAGGCTCCTCAGCCTGGTGGTAACTCCCGTGCCAGAGCATCTTTGCCCTCCACCCATCCCCTCGGTGCCAGCGGAGCTCCCAGCTCACCCCGGACTGCGATCGCTTGTCATTCAAACCCGAAGCCGAGCGCTCATTTGTAATCCAGCAGCCACCTGAACAAACCGCCCTCTCCTTCCACGCTCGCAGGCACTGGAGCACAAAGATCATTTCTCTATTGTTAAAATTGTATAAGCCGGGCTTTTTATAGCGTCTCGTACACAAACCTACTTCTCTCGGTGCCGCATTGCCAGGGGAGGAGGAATTGGGGGGCTTTTCTCCTGCCTTCTGCAAAAAACGCTTGGCTTCGGGGGGTTTTAAAAGAACAATAATAAAGTGGGGAAGAGCGGGGAGGGAGGCGACGAGCAGCGCTGCCCGTGCGCGGCAGCAGGGTGGCATCGTGCCTGCTGAAGCCGCTGGCGGCACGTGGAGCTGGGGGTGGCATGAGGAGCCCTGCCGGGGAGGTCAGAAGGAAGCAGAGACACTGCGGGGGGGGGGCTGGGATGCTCCAGGGCGTCATCCCCGTGTGACCCCTATGGCTTCCCACACCCTTCAGACTTCACATGGCAGAGGGCACAGCTCATCAACAGGGCTCTGCTGGGGCAATGGGGACACCTAGATCTGCTCAGGGGGCTCTAAAGAGCTTCATCTTGTCAACAGCTGGCTGAATATGAGCCTGTGTGTGCCCAAGTGGCCAAGAAGGCCACCAGCATTCTGGCTGTGTCAGCACTGGTGTGGCCAGCAGGAGCAAGGCAGGGATTGTTCCCCTGCCTGGACACTGGGGAGGCTGCCCCTCAAATATCAGGGTCAGTTTTGGGCCCCTCACTCCCAGCAGGACATGGAGGGACTGGAGCTTGGTCAGAGAAGGTCAACAGAGCTGGAGAAGGGTCTGGAGCAGGAGTGTGGGGAGGAGCAGCTGAGGGACCTGGGCTTGTTCAGCCTGGAGAGGAGGAGGCTCAGGAGAGACCTTCTGGCCTCCGACAGGAGGTTGGAGCTGGGGGCGCTCGGGCTCCACTTCCAAGGAACAAGCAACTGCACAAGAGAAACTGTCCCAGACAAGGTTTAGGTTGGAGCTGAGGAACAATTTCTTCCCTTCCAGAGTTGTCCAGGCCTGTCCCAGGCTGCCCAGGGCAGTGGTATAATCCCTATCCTATCTGGTAGCCTAAAAAGTCCCTCCCCAGCTTTTTTGGAGCCTCTTTAAGATACTGGAAGGCCACAATAAGGTCTCCTCCAGAACAACCCCAACTCTCTCAGTCTGTCCTCATAGCAGAGTTGCTCCAGGCCTCTGAGCATCCTCATGGCCCTTCTATGGGCAAGTTCCAGCACATCCATCTCTTTCCTGTACTGGGGGCTCCAGCACTAGACGCACCTCCGGGTGAGGTGTCCCCAGAGTGGAGCAGAGGGGGAGAATCCCCTCCCTCGACCTGCTGGCCACACTCCTCTTGCTGCAGCCCAGGGTACCATTGGCTCTCTGAGCTGCAAGCGCATGCTGACAGCTCACCTTGAGCTTCTCATCCACCAACACCCCCCAAATCCTTCTCTTCAGGGCAGCTCTCAAGCCAGCCACTGCCCAGGCTATAGGGGTGCTTCCAACTGCCCATATCTGCTCCTCTTCCCCCCTGGTCCCTCGGCAGCGTCCGCGGGCTCAAGGTGAGGCGCGGCAGCAGCGCGGGATCGCCGCCGCCTGATAAATTACATTTACGCGCCGGGTCCTTTTCATGGCTGGTGACTTTCCAGCAAAGCAATTATCACTGTAGAATGCGTAATAGCCTAATTAATTACTATTGTCAGGCTGGCCTCTGTGCCATGATTATACCTTCCGAAGCCAACTTTTTAAACATTTGGAAGCAGAAATATTATTATAATTGACTGACAAAATGGTAAAACTCCCCCGGCGCAGCCGGTCCTCCCTCCCTCCCGCCCGGCACCGGCGGCGAGGAGCGACTGTCTGAGCATCCCCTCTCCAAAGGCGCGGGATTTGCATCGCACCGGCACTGGGTTTATTCTTATATCCATGAGATCAAGTGCAGGATAAGTAGTGGGTTATTTCCATCTAAATACTGGTGGCAGTAAACCACAAATGAGCTCTTTTTCAACGGAAAGGAACAGCTGTCGGGGGAGAAAGAGGCAGCAGAGACCCCAAATGTTGAAGAAAACTGATGGGGAAAAAAATATATTAAAAAAAAAAAAATTACATTCAAGCCTTTGCTATTTTGCTCGCTTTTTTTTTTGCTGATGTGTAAAGAAGTCAGGGAGAGTGGGAGGGCTGCAGAGGGGCGAGGGGGGAGAGCTTGTGAGGGAGCTGCTGTCCTGGCAGAGAGCTCTGGGTGATGGGGCTGGACCCCCTGTGTGGCACTCACCTCATGCCAGGGTCCTTTGCTGCCCCTGTGTTGTTCCATGTCCGACTGTCTCCTTAAACCCACCTCACCCATGAACAGACCCACACACACACACACAGATCCACCACCCACACCCACAAACCCATCACACAGATCCAGCCCATGTGCACATGGACCCATCACACATCCATAAATCCAAGGTGAACACTCACTAACACTTCACACAACTTCACCATACCCACAAAGACCCATTTCACAGCCACAGACAGACCCCTTGTACACCCACAGAAGCTCATCACACACATGGACAGACCCATTGCACAAACTCATCACACATCCAGACCCACCAGACAAACTCATCACACATTCACAGACCCATTGCACACATGCACAGATCCATCACACACCCAAACTCATCACATAAACCCACTGCACACCCAGACCCATCACACACAAACCCATCACACAAACCCATTGTGCAACCACAGACCCATGACACAAATCCATCTTGCACCCAAACCCAGCACAACCAGACCCATCACACATCCAGAAACCCATGGCACAAACCCACCACACACCCAAACCCATCATCCAACCATAGACACATCCCACCCTCCAGCCCACTCCCCCAAAGGCAGCAGCACCTCACCCCATTTTCACGAGGCCAGAAACCAATTCACGTCAAAAAAGATCAATAATATAAAAATAAATCCCGAGAATTCTAGTTAAAGGCAACGTCACAGAAATATGTTGTTCACGTTTGTGATTTGGAGATTAAAAAAAAAAAAAAAAAAAGAAGAAAAATAATCAATAGAAGTTCTTCAGATGATGTTATTTCTAATGAGAACTATACCGAGACTGCTGCAAATAACTGCTTAACAGAGGAAAAAATACATTAATAATTTACTTTATAAATCATAGGATCCCATACGCAGGAAAATTGCTGCTGGTTCTTAATTTTGTTGTAACACTCCCTGACGAGTTCAATAGTGCTTTGGCAAAGCTCCTGAGAGCAGAGGATGTCCAGCTCAGGAGGTTCAGGATTTTGTTTCCCCCCATTTCCTGCAGCATCCCAGCCCTGCCAGCTCCAAGGGAAGGTTCCCGAGCTCTTCCCATTCCCCACAACACAGGATTTCTTGGGCTGAGCCTCCTCTGGGTGAGTTACAACCTCCCAGCACCACACTGCAAGCCAGGAAAAGATTTCAACCTTATTTTACCATCCTCAAGAACATAATTTTTTATATATATGTATATATATCCCCCACTGGCTGGTTTGGTTGGGGTTTCTTTTACCAATTTTTTATTTCCTTTTTTTTTTTTTTTAATTTAATTTTTTAGTGCATTTGCTGACAGTTGGCAACTCCAAACCATCTGCTACCAGCACACACGCCAAAACCAAAGGGCTTCTGCATGGAGCCCTAGGCAGCTGGAAGGAGCAGGTCGATTCCTGACCACCAGCAGAAGAAGATGCCACCCAAGAGGGTTAATTCCCAGCAGGGCTGCATTTCTTTGCAAGCTCATAAAATTATTTTCCTGCTAAATTTTTTTTTTCCTGCAAATTTTTTTTCCTGCAAAATTTTTCCTGCAAAAATTTTTTTCCTGCAAATTTTCCTGCAATTGTTTTTCCTGCATTTTTTTTTTCCCTTCAAAAATATGCAAAATGCCTTTGGTAGCAGCAGTGCAGGTCAGAGGAGGAGCCAGGCAGGGATGCTGAGGGCTCTGCATCCCCAGCACGGGTGAAGTGGGGTGATGAGGGGGGTTCCCACTGGTCTCCAGGTTCAGGATAGAACCAGGATGGAGCCAGCACAAGGGTGCACCCCGAGCATCACAAAGTTTCACCTCCCATTTAGCAGAACAAAACTTTTAATTTAGATGTTTTCATCTATCTATCAGAGTAAAAAAAAAAATTAAAAAAAGTTTAAAATAATGACTGTAATAAATGAAGGTAATTAATTGTAGTTTGTTCCTTTACTGTCTAGTCAGCTTAATTTTACCTTTTCATCTAATAATGAGAAAATAATTTTTGTGCTCTGAGGGTTAATGATATGTAACTGCAAGAGCTGCTAATTGCATGTTGCAAACTATTCATCAAAATCCCCATCTGCGCTACTTGATTATGTTTGCTAAATTATTGCTTTGAATTATCTTTCATAAAGCAACTTTTGTAATTAGCAGGGCTTTCGCTTTGCTCTTTTCTCCGTCGCAAGGAGATTCAAACTCGGGCCGGCTCAAGCTGCTGCCGCCGAACCGCCGGGGTGGGTGGCTCTTGGTGAGAGAAGGAAACTGCCCCGGAGCTAAAAAAGATCATATAGGAGCCTAAATGTATAGGAGGGATACTTGGGAATGGCCCGTCCACCGTTCCTATGTCCAATGGATTTGGTATTCCTGAAATTCCCATTTCAAAAGGGAGGGGGTGACACCAGCTGCTCGTCATCCCGCTTGGACCAGGTCACCAGCACGATGCTGGGGAGTGGGGGGTCTGGGGGATGGGGGAGTATTGTAAGAATTTGGAAAAGAGGGAAAAAGGGTGACTGAGAGGGAAAAATGGGGGTGGGGGACAAGAAAGAGGGAAAGAAAAGGAAGATGGGGCAAGAAAAAAAAGAAGGGGAGGAAAGAGAGAAGTGTGGAAGGGAAGGGGCAAAGGCAAGGGCAAAAAAATGAAAAGAGGAAAGATAAAGGAGGAAAGGAAAGAAGAGGAAGAAAAGAAAAGAAAAGAAAGAAAGAAAGAAGAGGGAGAAAGAAAAGAAAGAAGAGGGAGAAAGAAAAGAAAGAAGAGGGAGAAAGAAAAGAAAGAAG
>JAOEGS010005590.1:0-20470 GCA_025447755.1 Corythornis vintsioides
GAGGCTGGAGCGTGGCCAGGGAAGGGCAATGGAGCTGGGGAAGGGTCTGGAGCAGGAGTGTGGGGAGAAGCAGCTGAAGGACCTGGGAGTGCCCAGCCTGGAGAGAAGGAGGCTCAGGGGAGACCTTCTGGCTCTGGCAGCTCCTGACAGGACAGTGGGGAGAAGAGGGGCTGAGATCTCTTGTCCCTAAGTGTGGGACAAGAGGAACCAACCTCAAGTTGCCCCAGAGGAGGTTTAGGTTGGAGCTGAGGAACAATTTCTTCCCTTTGAGGGCTGTCCAGGGCTGTCCCAGGCTGCCCAGGGCAGGGGTGAAGTCCCCGTGACCCCTGGAGGGGTTCCCAAGCCCCCTGTGGAGCTCTGGTGCTGAGGGACACGGGGCAGGGGTGCCCTGGCAGTGCTGGGGACACACTTGGACTCCAGGAGCTCCAGGGTCTCTTCCAACCAGAACCACCCTGTGATTCTACCCCAGGGTGAGGAGTTGGGGTGAATGCTGCTGCAGCCTGGACTGGGCCAGGCCAGCAGTGCCCTGCACACCCCTGTGTGTCCTGGACAGTGCTCCAGTTAAACCAGCACGCCCAGCTCTGCAAGGGCCTGGGGCTTGATTCCGTATGCCCATCACACTGCAGCCCGGGGAACCACACTCCTCAAATCCCTCTGATGTTGGAGCAGGAGCCAGGTCACATCCTTTGGGACACCAACCCCAGCATTAGCAGGCACCGAGTGCATTTGATGTGGTGGATGATCCGGCGGCTGCTCTGTACCGTCCTTGACAGAACTGTGCCACACGGAGCAGAAACGCTGCCGAGGTTGAGAGTTTCTCTCCCAGAACAAAGCAGAAATAACCCAGGTCACTCCCAGCCAGACACCGAACGCAGACACCTGCTTAATTATTTTTCCTTTGTAAATGAAAGCAGTGCCACCAGTTTAACAACCACTGCTTGGGAGTAATTGGGGTGATTATTGTATGGCCCAGGGGGAAAATTGCAGCTTGTTATCTCCAGGGAGTAGCATTAGGATCCGGGGGATAATCAGAACGTTATTTGTTGTACTTCAGATGACATTTCTTAGGGAGTTCCAAGCGAGAGCGATCAACCCGCGGTACCAGAGCCACCCCCAAACTGGGAATCCAGAGACCTATAAACTACAGAGCACCTGAAGCTGCTGCTGCAACAGGACAGCAGCAAGAACAGACACACGTGCCACGTTTTGAGTTCGAACACTTCCAGATCTGAGCACCACTCAGCTCTTTTAGAATCTGATCTTCTCCGAAGAGAGACACTCAGGATGCTGCAGGAGAAGAGCCCGAGGGGGGATATCAGCTCTGACAGCTGCTGCCAACCAGATTATGCCCAGAGATAAGGTTGCTTGAGACCTCCTCTGTTCCTCCCCACCCCAGTCGATGGCCTCTGACTGTCCCCTTGCCTACAGCAGCCCTGGAATCTGAGGATCTCTCAGGAGCAACTCTCACAAGCTGCTGCAGCATCAGGGCTTCTGTCCTCAGGGATGCAGGGACCATCAGCCCTGGGCCATGGTCACTGGGCATGCCAAGGTCACTCCCCATCCTGCCACAGTCTCTCCCCATCGCACAGCTGAGCAGCTCCCGTCACCCCTGCGTTCTCCAGAAGACACTCAAGCGCTGTCAGGTAGCAGCTTTCAGCTCCTGGAGGGCTCCTGAGCACGGGGAGCCAGTGCCAGCAAACCCAGACGTGGTGGGTGGGCAAGACCCAGCATGGCTCCCAGAGATGCCTCCCAAACACCAGCCCTCCTCCTGGCACCCCAAATGAGGCTCATCCAGCCCGGCCTCGGGGGTGGGAAGAGGATTTTTAGCAAAGCCAAGCCCATGCAGAGCCTCTGGTACTCTCTCTCCTGCAGGTTTGCTGCAGGGGAGCTTCCCCAGATCCTGGTCTGGGCTCTGCTCCCAGGGGGGCTCGTGGCTGATGTGGCAGCACCCGCCCGACACCAGCACCGAGATCCTGCCAGGCCCTGGAGGATGCTGAGCCCGGGAGGCTCTGCTATCGATCCCCAATCAATGCCAATTCAAGGCCTGGAAATGACAGTGGCTTTTCTAAGCCCTCAGCTCCCACCAGGGCTGGGCGGGGGGAGGAGGGAGCTCGGAGCAGGGGCAGAGATGGGAACAGCCCTTCCTGCAGCACGTGGGGGCTTGAAACACGGGGAGACAAAAGGTGGAGGGGAAGGAGACCTGGCGGGTCTGGGTCTTTATCTCCAGTGTGCTGGCAGCCAAATCTGTGTGCAATATTCATCAAGGGCGAGCGGGCAGGAGAGTTGGCAGTTGATGCCTAAGTGAGGAATTAAAGCCCCTGCCATCCTTATCTCCCAGGCAGAGATGCCAGGGGAGGGGTGGACGGGAGCCACGAGCCAGCCCAGGGCAGTTGAGTCTGAAACCATTTGGGGATTTAACAAGTCCAAACTTTATTAGCTGAGCTGATGGGGAGCAGAGCAGAAGCACCAAGCAGAACAAACCAGCACATCCACGTCCTCTGCCTGCCAGAGCCCAGCACACAGCCCCGGGCAGCTGTTTCAGCTGGAAAGACTCAGCTGGCTGGGCAGCATCACACGGCCAGGGCGCCGTGGCAAAGCCATGGCCGGAGGCACCGGGGAAGGGGTCGGGGGTCTTTCAAGCCCAGTTACAATTCCCTTCTCAACCGGGGAGTTTGGGAGCTGCTACGCTTTCTCTCCTAATGTTGCTCAGCAGCGAGAGGAAGGCAAACGATGCTCTGCCCTCGGGGACATTCATGTTTTCACAGTCAGAGCCACAGAGCAGGCACCGCCTGGCCCTTCCCAGCCACCCTGTGAACACGCCTCAGCAGACACGGCCGGGAAAACCACGAGGGAAGGGACGGGTCCAACCTCCCTAATCCCTGCAGAGCTCCGAGTGGTCTGCAGAGGGTTTCTGCTGGGGAGCTTTCCCCAGGGAGGGCAGCTCAGCTCCTGCAGCGGCCAGACAGGTCCCCAGGGTCCCCCGGCTGCTGAGCAAAGGGCTGCTCCATCTCCACGGCCCCCCGGGAATCCCCAGCTCTCACAGAACGTGCTGGCAATTAACTCACTTATTGGCTTTGCTTTTGCTGAGACCGCACGTTCAAGATGGGCTCCATCTGCTCCTCGCACGGGCCCGGGTAGCGAAGCCCCCCGCTTGCAATGCCAGGCACGTGGCACTTCTGTGGCCGGGGCACCAGCAGAGCCCTCTGCCAACGGCTGCGGGTCCGAGTGCCCGACCCCACCAGCCCCTCGCACCCAGCTGCTGCCCACCCCAGGCACCCATCAGCCCTGGGCTGGGCTCTGCTGGGGCCACCGCGTGTCCTTTGAGGGGATTCGCATCCCTGGCTTTGATTTCTCCTGGAAGCGAAGAAGGGCAGAGGGAGCCAAGCGAGACCCCGCTGAGGAAGGGCCGGGGACCACCGAGTGCCAGGCAGCTCTGGGAAGATGATCAATGAGCCTGGAGCTCAGGGGGCTCCAGCCCTGCCCGCAGGAACGGGATGGAGAGGACCGAGGAGCAGCGGCGCCCGAGCGACTCCCGACTACGGCAGGTTCCCATCCATCCTCCCCAGCCTCCCATCCATCCTCCCCAGCCTCCCATCCATCCTCCCCAGCTTCTGACACGGCTCCAGAGCAGCGAATCAGAGCAGCACGGAGCAGGAGGCGCGGGGTCCCCCAGCACCCATCTGCCTTTGTCTCCCCAGCCTTCCAGCGCTGCTGCTTCTCCCGCTCTCCGCCCGCAAAGCAACGGCTCTTTCATTTGGTTGCCAGCGTCGGGAGAGCCGAGAGGCTCCCAGCTCCCACCCCAGAGCTTTGGGGGGTGTTTGCACGCCGGCAGCATTAACCCCTCAGCTCCCGGAGCGCGTTTGGGTGCCCCAGGATGCACAAGGTGGTTTCTGCACCTTGGGCCGCCGCAGGCAGGGGCTGCTGGCCCGACCTGGTGCTTCCCACATGGGGCAGGGATCCCTTCCCCCTTCCAGCTCCACTCAGCGTTTGCTTCATGAGTTTTGTTGTGGCCACAACCGGTGTCAGAGGGAATAAAAGAAGATGTGATCCGGCCGGGCTCTCTGGCGGTGACAAGGACACGGGGACAAGCAGCCGCTGGCAGAGCCGGGGCAGGGCTGGGGGTCGGGCTGGATCTGCAGCCAGGGGGGAATCGCATCACACATCACAGCATCTCATCTCACCTCACAGCACCTCGCCTCCCCGTGCACACAGCACCGGGATCCGCTCTGGACACATCTGCGGGAGCACCAGCAGGGCCACCGACAGCACCGGGGGTTCCTCCCAAACAGCTTCTGATACAGCTGGCAGTGGGCAAGAGAGCCAGGAGCCACAAGGGCTGGCCTCGGGCAGAGCTGCAGGATGGCTGGAGACCGCCCAGAGCCCTGCTTGACACAGCACAGCCTGGCCCGGGCTGCACAGAGAGGCTGGGGAGTCTCCTCTGGAGACATTAAACCCACCTGGACATGATCCTGGGCCCCCTGCTCTGGGTGACCCTGCTGGGGCAGGGAGGCAGCACCAGATGATCCCCAGAGGTCCCTTCCAGCCCCCACACTGCTGGGATTCTTTGCAATGATTGTATTTGGTCTCTGCTCCACAGTTCCAGATACGCATCCCATCCAGCCTGGGCATCTTCAGACCCTCCATCCCCGGGGAGCTGCCCCGAGTGCACCCCTCCAGCGAGAGGCTGTTTCTGGACACAGGGTAAAACGAGAGGGTGGCAGGAGCCGCGGAGGTGCAGCTGGTGCAAGGGGAAGATGTTTTGGGACAGCTGTTGAGCAGCGGCCGGTGGTTTTGCATCACCTCACTAATTGCCTGAGCTAACGAAGCCGCACGCTCAGCTCCGCGGCTTTCCGCGGGGTTTCCACCCGCCTTCGACCTGGGAAGCTGCTGCTGATCAATCCGGGGTGGCAAAAAGAGTAGTGATTCGGGGCTGCAAAAGGCACAGCAGCCCCAGAGCAGGGGGAGGGCACCCAGCTCAGAGGGCGATGATCTGCAAGAGGGGAAAAATCCCAAGGAAGGAGGAAACTGCTGGTGCAACACGGACACAGCGACACAGCTCTTGCCGAGGCTGCTGGCAGGAGGGGCTCCTGCCTTCCCACGGGGGAGGTCCTCTCCTGGCCCTTGCTGCCAAAACCCCAGGAGAGCCAGACCGCTTTCCCCATCGCTCCCCAGGTCCCCTGCACCACAAGGAGCCTGCTTGGGAAGAGATTCAGCCTCCTTTTTATCCCGAGCGCAGTTCTGAAGGTTTAAATAGAAAGATATCAAAATAAAAGATAATTGTCGAGAAAGATGAATAGGGGGGAGGAAAAAAAAATAAAAAAACCCATCAGCATGGAGGAACTCTTGTCTAATTTCTCACCCACGCAGAGCACAGCGATATTAGTGCCTTTAGCTCTGGTTCATAAAAGCTTTCATGGCTTTATTACCAGCTCCCCGAACAGCTTGTCCTTTTAATAAGCCAAGGCCTCCAGATAGTGGATCTGCTATGGGAGATCCCATCAGGACTTGGCTTCTCCGGGCAGAAACAGCAGAGAGCATCACTGCACTCACCTGACCGAGGGATCCCCGGTCCGAGGCAGGAAAAGGTGAAACCCCACCCCAAAACGCGATGGGGAGAGGGGAGGGGGTGCACAGAGGAGCCGCCTCTCTGCGGGAGCCTCGGTGGCACCCGATTAATCTGCGCTGCCGGGTGTCGTCGCCTTCCCCGCCAGCCCCGCTCTCCACAGCCGCCGGCGCTGGCCACAGAGGTCTTTAATTATCCAAACTGCTGCCCCTCACAAAATTAAATGCCGCCGAGGATGACTCAGTGTTTAATGGACTCGGGAGAGCCAAGCGGGTGCCAGGGCGAGCGGAGCAGAACGCGCCATCCATCAGCCCGAGACTGCGCGGGGGGAGCGACCCGGCCTCGGAACGGCCGCGTTTTCTCCCGGGAGAATCCCGCCGGGAATTCCCGCCGGCAACGGGGGCTCGACCCCAAGCTCGGGCTGCCCCCGACCCTCCGCATCCGCCTCGGGGACGCGCTTGGCTGAGAGCGGCCGCGCCCCGTCGGCGGCTCTCGGCCTCGCTCGGGGTTTCCACGGGGCGGTTTCCTTTGGAAAGGGCTCGGGAACGGGTTCCAGAGGCCAAAGATGCGCCGCGAGGCTCAGCCCTTCCCTCCCGTTCCCGGCCCGGGATGGCAACGCGCCCCGGGCCAGCCGGAGCCGACGGCTCTGCCTCGTTAGTCTCCCCAGGACACCGAGGCTTTGGCTTCCAGCGGGTAATTAACAACGTGCTCTTGAATTAGGAAGCCCTGGACCTCTACCAGAGCCTGTGTGGAGCGGCAGAGCTGCTCCTCGTCCAGAGCTGGAGCAAAGCGATGCCTCGAGGAGCAGCCTGGAGCGATGGGGAGCTGGGATCCAGACGGGATCCAACAGCCCCCTAATCCCAGGGCCGCCCCACCAGCGAGGAAGACGCGTGTAAAAAACTCCCAGTAAGGCCCCACGGTGCTTCATTTGAATACAGTTTACTGTTGCTAATGATGCTGATGGTTATTTCCCCAAGCTACCAAGTGTTTGGCCCCAAAATGGGCTCCTGGAAGCAATTTCAGATGAGCAATCTGTAATACCGGAGCTGATGGAAGCAATTTGCAAGCCATTAGCAGAGATCGGCGGTGAAGATATTTTTAAGTGTCACTCATCCCGTGTTCGAGGGGAGCTCCGTTTCCACCCCCACCCCTCAAACTCCTGGCCTGGGTGGGACAGGGTGCTGGAAAGAGCTGCGGGGCCGGACTCTGACCCAGCCGCACAAACCCCAGCGGCTGAAGCCACGCGGGGCCAACAGCGGCCCCGTCCCCCCAGAGAGGGGCTCCGAGCCCACGCTGGTGGCCTTCGGATTAAACCTCTCGCCTTCAGTGCGTGACACAAGCCTGGAGATGGCAAGAGCCGGGTCACATCACGCGTCCCCCTCTCCCACGTACACCCCCCGGAGCTGTCACCCCCCAGGGGAGGGAGGCAGCGGCGCCCAGCACCTCATCGCTCACGGTATTTAATAGACCATTATGAATTAAATTGCCTCCCGCGCAGCTGCTGGGCAGCGGGTGCAGATAAAGAAGCAATTTGCAAACCGGGGCCGCCTCGACCGAAGGAGCAGCAGCAGCAGCAGGATGTAACACACCCCACCCCCCACCACCCCCCCAAAAAAAAATACCAGCAGGGAAAAGCATCCTCTTACCTGCCCTTGCCAACGCAGCCTTGCCCTGGGGTGCTCTTCTCAGAGGCGGGGTGGCAGCTCGGGGGCGTGCGGGAGGTGTTTGTGGTGGGGCAGAGACAAACGCTGCTGGGAAGGTGAGAAACCGGCCCCGGGGCCCGAGCTCCGAGGTGTTTCTGAACCACCCCAGTACCTGCCTGTCTGCCAGAGCCTGTGCTGGGAGCCTCAGCGCTGCAGCACCTTCCCTTAATTACTTTTTTTCATGCTAATTAAATCTGTAGGCACAATTGAGGGGAGCTGTGGCTACTGGATCTGAGCCGAGGCTGAGCACCCATTTTGCACAGGAAGGAAAAGGCCCCAACACCTTCTCCCCCTCCTCTTATTCTTCCTCTTTTTCCTCCTCACACCCCCCCCGGCCTGACCCAGCCCACCCCACCCGTGGGCTCCCCAGGCTCCCTGTTAGCAGTTATCACTTGGAGCTAATTGTCAGCTCCTCGCCCATCCCACGGCCCTCAGCTGGTCCCGGCTGGAATTAACACAACCCTCACGTGGCTCCCCCCCAAAAATAATGCGGAAAGGCTGGAGCTCCCCACGCTCCCCTCGGCTCCGAGGATGCAGCTGCAGCCTCCCTGGCCCGGGGCCAGAGGCAGGGAACTTTCCTCCGACCGCTCGCCTCGTCCCCGGCTCCTGCAGTAAAGGATCCCGGGGTGTTCGGGGATCCCGGGGTGTTCGGGGATCCCGGGGTGTCCAAGGATCCTGGGGTGTTCGGGGATCCCGGCAGCCCCCCAGGAAAGGTGCTCTGCAGCCTGGGCAGCTCAGACACACGAAGCCTCTGTGCTGGGGCTCCATGTGCATGTCCCTCCAGCCTGAAACCTCATCCCTCCCTCAGCCCAGCCCTGCTCCTGTCAATAAAACCACTGCAGAGAACGACTCCTCAGCTGAGAGAGAGGGGGGAAAAAAAGGTGGTGGGAAGGGAAACAACCCCTTTCTGAATGTTCTCAGCCCTTATCCAAGGAGCCCTGGTGGAGGGGTGGCTGTTCACAGGCAGCTCCCGCCCAGGCGAGGAGCATCGTTGGCTCACTGCAGGCCCGAGTGGGGATGGGAGAGGCAGAGCTGGTGCCAACTGGAAGCGCTAACGCTGCTCTCCCAGCCTCCCAGCTGTGTTTCCAAGCACTGGCAGGAGCAAGCAAAGCAGGGCTTGGCTCACAGGGGTGCCCCCAGACCCCATCTCTGTCCCCTGCAGATGTCCCCGAGCGGTTCCCCCTGCAAAGCCCTGGGTTCCTACTCAGGGAAAGACTCAGGCTGGGAGAGGATGCTCCAGAAAAGGACAAAGCCCAGTGTGCCAAAGACATGGGATCTGGGGACAAGGAACATGTGCCTAGCTCTGCCATAACCCAGGCTGCCCAGGCCGTGGTTCAGGCAGGGACAGGACACTGGGGAAGTACCTGGGGCAGGGACACAGCTCGTTGCTCCCACCCTGAGCTCTGTCTGTCCCTTCCCAGCATCCCACCTGTGAAGGACACGGAAACACATCTCCATGCAGTCTAACTGGGAGCAGTGGGCAGGCTGCATCCTCTGCTCCCTGCACTGCTGCCGGGCATAGGTCTGCAGCGGGCTCCACGTCCTCAGGTGACAGGGACATCCGGCTCCCCGGGGCAGCCGTGGGGAGGAGATGGAGCTGGGGTGGGGATGCGGTGGTGCTGGGGGGGAACTGGACTGTGCAATCCGGGAAGGAGCAGAGCACCCAGCAGCCGGTGCCTCCTGCCTCGAGGAGCACCCTGGGGACGGCGGCACCTTTCTGACGACGCTGTAAGTGGCAAAGGGGAAGAGCTGGGAGAGGGGCAGCACGTCCTGCGCAGGGCAGGGGTCTCGTCCCCATCGCAGCGAGCATCGTGCGGGGGAGATGCTGGCAGGCAGCGGGGGGCAGGGCTGCTCCCGGGGGTATCTGTTCGAGGCACCACGGTGCCCCGCGGCCACCCCCAGCGGGTGCCAAAGGGCTGGATGCCGCCCGCCGTCAGTCCTCCCAAAAGAGGACCGACCCAAGTGTGTCCGAGCACCCGCCCCGGCGCCGGGGCCACCCACGGGTGAAGCCTGCGAGGGTGGCGGAGGCCGAGGCGGGGGAGAGCCGGGTCAGGGCCGTATGGGGGGTAACGGGGGTGGGGGGGGGATGCTCCGGCGGAGCCAGGATCCGGAGCATCACTGGAAGGCGCTGGGGGATGGGAGCGGCACACGCGCGCACACACATTACCCACATGCACACGCCAGCAGCACCAACAGCCCCTGCCAGCAGCCTGCAATCGCTGGAGCGCCCCGCTCCTCCGCCTCTCCTCCTCCTCCTCCTCCTCCTCCTCCTCCTTCTCCTCCTCCTTCTTCTCGCTGCCCACCGGCCTGCGGCACCCTCGGCGGCCTCCGGCCCCACCAGCGCACAGACAATGACTTCATGCGGATTATGCATCTGAAGAAACCACCAGCTCCCAGATAGCCACGGGGGGAGGTCTCCATGTGTTTGGCAGGGGAGCAGCCTCCCGCTCGCCTTCCTTCTCCCCTCCTTTCCTCCTCGCACCCGGCAGCTGCCTCCTCTCCGGCGATGGTCGCCTCCGGTCCCCCCGCCCGGCGCTGAGCGAGGCCCCGGCGCATCCCGGCTCCCACGCTTGCACCAAGGTACCGCCGAGGCTATTTTTATTGCACCCCCCCCCTCCACCACCACCACCTTCTTTTCCGGTTCGCCCGTCGCTGCCGGGATCGGTGCCTCTCGCACCCCCATCCCCCCCCTACCCCCCCCATCACTCCCCAACCCCGGCGCATCTCCCACTCCTCGTTTTCCCACCCAGCGCCAAGAGGTTGAAGGGAGGCTCGTCCCAGCCCCGGCATCCCCCCGTCGCAGCGGCAGCAGAACGAGCCCAGCTCCGGCTGCCGGCCCTGATTCCAGGTTCGCATCCTCGATTCCTTCCTCGATGCGCCGGTGCCATTTGAGGGAGGCGGAGGGGGACCGGGAGACAGGGGGAAGAATGGAGGAGAGGGAGGGGGGGAGCAGGTGGCAGGGGAGGGGTGGATACGGTTGGGGTGAATGGTTGGGGGGGGAACAGCACCCCAGTCCTGCCGTGGGATGGGGAGGGCAGGGAGGAGGAGGCAGTGGAGGAAACGAGAGGCTGCACCCAAATAAATGTGTCTATTTCAGTATGTGCATGTGTGTGTCTATACATATATACATGCAATGTACATCCATACCTACGTAGAGAGGCTCGAGGGGAGGCACCGGGTGCAGCGAAGCAGCTGCCCCGTGCCAGGGCAGCCGGGCACATCCCCCAGCGCGGGGACACCGAGGGCCGGGCGGCACCCACGAGGCCTCGGCGGCACCGAGCGCCCACGGGGCTCCCTTCTCGGCAGAGTGGCCACCCCGGGGCGCCGGCGCCGACCATGATGGACCTGAAGGTGGACGAGGAGGAGGTGGACAGTGGGCAGCCCGTGAGCATCCAGGCCTTCGCCAGCAGCTCCACCCTGCACGGGCTCTCGCACATCTTCTCGTACGAGCGGCTGTCGCTGAAGAGGGTGGTCTGGGCGCTCTGCTTCCTGGGCTCGCTGGCGCTGCTGGCCCTGGTCTGCACCAACCGCATCCAGTACTATTTCCTCTACCCCCACGTCACCAAGCTGGACGAGGTGGCTGCCACCAGGCTCACCTTCCCCGCCGTCACCTTCTGCAACCTCAACGAGTTCCGTTTCAGCCGGGTCACCAAGAACGACCTGTACCACGCCGGGGAGCTCCTCGCCCTGCTCAATAACAGGTGGGTGACAGGGCTTTGAGGTGGCCTCAGGTGACGTCTCCGTGGGCCGGGCCGGGACACCGTGTGTAGCACCAGCCACGCCATCGCGTGGGGCTGTGGCTGCTGGAGTGGTGCTCTCCATGGCTGGCAGCTCCTTAGTCTCCATGGGGAAGAGGATCCCAAGTTAGTTCAGCTCGGGATGTGGCCACTCTGTGGCAACACCGGCAGCCAAGAGCCACCAGGTCCTGCCACCACTCCTGGGTATGTGGTTCCCTCACAGGGCTGCCCTGGATGGCTCTGGCACTAACAGCTCCTGTCCCCAGTGCGTGGGACATGCAGCAAAGCCAGGGCCACCCTGGGATGCTCATGGGGCAGCTCCTCCACACTTGACTCCAAGACCATGTCCAGGGTGCCTGACACATGCATTGATGCCAGGGATGCCAGCAAGCCAAGACTCTGAGTATCACCCACACACCAGGACTGGAGGCCAGTGCCATTCCCTGGGCTGTGGGACTCTGCAGTGACTGGGTGCATGGGGGAGCCCCTCACCCACCCTCCCCTGCCCATCTCAGTGTCAGTAGCAGCTCCTTGGTGCCGTCAAACCACTGCCAGGAGCCTGGCACTGCCACCGAGGTGATCTCCCTGCCTGTGCCATCTGCCAAGGGGCTTCCCCACTGCCCCGACTCTTGCTGCACAAGAGCAGGGGTTTGACCCAGCACACTCAGCCTACACCCCAGTGAGGTCACTGCCTGCAGCTGTGATGCCTCTAAAGGCACAGGGCAGGCAGCAGGGCTGGTCTCAACCGGTGCTGCGGGACCAGCTCTGGGGCAAATGGGATGGATTTGGAATATGGCTGCTGCCTCTGGCCAGCTTTGTATCCTCACCCATCCTCTCTGGGCCACTGTGTGCTGTTGAGGGGCTGAAAAAGCCACTTGCAAAGTGCCCAGGACTTTTCTGAACCCACACCAGGGTCAGGGCAGAGGTAACTCGTGGAGCCCAAGTGGCTTGTGCTGGTTGGAGCAGCCACTGCAGCCAGGCCTGACCTTCTGCCTGCTCCTTCCCCTAAGATATGAGATCCCGGACACCCAGACTGCCGACGAGAAGCAGCTGGAAATCCTGCAGGACAAGGCCAACTTCCGAAACTTCAAACCCAAACCTTTCAACATGCTGGAGTTTTACGACCGGGCTGGACACGACATCCGGGAGATGCTGCTCTCCTGCTTCTTCCGCGGGGAGCAGTGCACCCCTGAAGACTTCAAAGTGGTGAGTGCCCCGGCCCGGTGTTGCCTTCCACCCATGCACAGAAGGTGTTTGTCCGCCTGTAGCCTCTCCTGCCTCCTTTCAGCTCGGAAAGAACCAGCAGCATCCTCATTCCGGGGGTTGCTGTTGGGTTTTAGAGGTCCAGGAGTTCCCCAGGAGCATGTGCTCAGGTTGTTCCCACACAGCCAGGGCTACCCGGGGTCACTCGGGCTCTGCAAAGCAGGGTCACGCACACCAGCCTGGACACCTCGTGCTGGAAACTGCCTCACGGGTGGGAAAGCAGGGAGAGCCACAGCGATGGCCGGTGGGGACTCAGGGAGCCCCACAACCCCTCGGGGTCCGGGGGCAGGGCACAGAGTGGTTCCCCAGCGTGGCAGTCGCGTCTCGCGCCGGTCCATGGACCCGGAGCACAAAGAAGCCTTTATGCCCCCAGCCAGCTGGGAATGAAACAGGGCTGGCTGTTCCCAAGCATGTGGCTCTGCACTCTCTGGGGTCTCCATCCTCGTGCCCAGCCCAGGGGTGTCCCAGTCACGTCCCATGAAGCTGCCGAGCGCTCCAGGGAGCATCCGTGGAGCTGCCACCGGGTCCCGGTGCGATCTGGGTGGTTTCCATCACCTGCAGTGAGGTCCCTCAATGGGCCCTTCACGAGACAGGGGTTTGTTTGTTAAATGGAGGAGAGCTGCAGCTCTGGGAGGGCTGGATCCTCTCCGGTGGGGCTGGTGAGTGGTTCCCAGCCTGCCCTTGCCACCAGCCAGTTCCCACCTGGGCTCTTCCCACCGCGGGGTCGTGTTTTGTGCGCTGAAGCATCCTCAGGGATCCTCACCCCGGCTCCCTCTGTTGGGGTCCAAAAAATACCCTGTTTTCTGAACCCCCTCTGTCCAGCAAAGGCAAAAGAGACTCGTGGCCGGGTTGTTCTTCCAGGCTGGGCTGTTCCCTGCGAGCGGGTTGGGATGATTTAATGGGTTGGTGATAAAAAGCTGGCTCCGTGCTCTGCTTGTGTTGCGCCTCGGATTCCCCTCGCAGCCTTGTCCGGGCAGGTCTGTGTGTGGCAGGGCTGGGGCTGCCTACGGCGGGTCCTGACAGCTGCCCTGTCCTGCTGAGCCATTTAGGGAGCCTCTGCCCTGTCCCTGTGTGGGGATCCCAGGGCTTACAGACCCTCACAGAGGGGTTTGTTTGATGGGTTAATTCCTGTGGCCCCGTCGTTCCGTCCAACCATGTCTGCCCGGGCTGAGCTGGGCTCGGTGCTGCTCTGGGCCTGGTGGCACTGATCGAGCTCTGGTGGGTGCTGGGAACCATCACCCCCCAGCCTGCACGACCCTGATGGGCGTCCCACCATCACCTCTGCATCTCAGGAAGCCCTTTGAGGGGAGCAGGGTGCCCCGAGCCAGCGCTTTGCAATCAGTGCTGCCCCTCTCCTCTCGCTGGTGTAGAAGAGACACTGTGTCCACAGCGGGGCCTTGCCAGGTGGGGCTGGGGGCTTCCCAGGGCCCCCCAGGCTGGGGGGAGCTGCTGTCGCTCCTCTCCCTGCGCCTGTCTCCTTTGCAGCCATTTAACTCCAGTGCCGTGGCCAGTGGCTGGGGGGGGTTGATGGGGAGGGCTGGGGAGATTGATGGAGAGGACTGGGGGGCTGATGGGGACGGCTGGGGGATTGATGGGGATGGCTGGGGGATAGATGGGGATGGCTGGGGGATAGATGGGGAGGGCTGGGGTGCCCGCGGCCGGGCGGGCGATGCCGGCTGCATGCTGATGTTGGCCGGCGCAGGAGGCGGCGGGAAGAGCCGCGGTTCTGCCGCCAGCGCCACGGCCTCGACACGCCGCGGCTGCCACGTTATCTGTGCCCGGCAGAAGGGAGGGCTCGGGGGAGACGCGGCGAATGCAAATGAGGGGCTGTCGTAACCGAAATATCCGAGGTGACACGAAGGATCGGGAGCTTGGCTGCCCGTGTCCCAGCTCTGAGAGCATCGTCGGGGGCAGCCGCAGCAGCCCAGGGTACCCCCCCTTCCCTCCCCGTGCTGGGAGCGCTGCACGTGTGCCCCCCGTGATGCACCCACCCAGGAGCATCCTGCGGGGCCTGGGTCTCAGCTTCCCCCCGCATCACCCTGCAGCCAGGACGGGATTCCTTGGCTCACAGGGCTGATGCCAGTGGCCGGGGAAGCCCTTCCTGCATTTTATGGGCTCTTCCCACCTCCTCTGTCATCCTGTGTCATCGCCAGGCCACATCAGGGAGCCCTGGCATTGTTCATTCCCCTCCATCTCCACCCTCCCTGGCCAGGGCAGCGCAGGGGGGAGGTGCTCCCCAGGATGCAGGGATGCTCCGGGGGCAGAGGTGGAGGTGACAGGACTTAGACTCCAGTATGGGGGATCAAACCATCTGAAGAGACCCAAGGGGAACCAGTGGCCAGCCCAGCTCTACCCTGGCTCCTCACAGCCCCTCTGGCACCATGGAGCTGTCTGGCTCCCACCACAGCGGTCCAGGGTGTGCCCAGAGCCTCTCACCCACGGGGCCGGGCAGGGGGTGGGCAGGGGGCAGCTGCCCAGTTGCCCTTTGCAGGGAAGGGGGAATCGCCTTCGCTCTCCTCTCCGTTTGGGGCCTGTGCTCATTAGCAGCAGAGATCGATGTTTCACACTCACTGCTCCATTATTTATGAGCTCGAGCCCTCTCCTCTCTGCGGGAACGCGCGGCCCCGACGGCTCCCAGCATGTTTCCTCTCCCTCCCTGTGCCAGCAAAGGGCCTCTGGAGCCTAGTTCATCCCCGGTGGATCTGCTCCTTGCCCAGTAAGGGAAAAGCCCAGGAGTCCTGTTCCTGGGCTCCAAATCCCATTAGTTTTCCTTCCATCCCAAGGAACAGAGAAATCCAGAGGAGAAGCTTCCTCTCCATGCCCCAGTATGGTGTATGGGATGGGAACAGGGGCTGCCTCATGTAAAGCCAGCACTGAAGCTCAGGCCAGTAGCTGATGCTGGTGCAGCCCCTTCTGGGGGTCAGTGCAGCCGGGGGTGACACCAGCAGCCATCCCTGGCGTGGTGCAACGTGGCTCTGCAGCGTTTCCTTCCCCCACCCCACAAGCCTGTCCTGGGGAAGAGCCGTGTCCCCGGCTCCCCGGCTCCTGCTTCAGGGTCCAGTGACTGAGCCCAGCCTGGGGACTGGGAGCCCTGGGGCAGAGCGCACGGGACGGCCTCGATAAACCGCAGAGGATTAAGACCTCTGGACCGTTTCCATGAGGCTCCAGGCTGAGCTGGCACTAGGGAGAATTGAGTTTGACACAGAGATCATGTCTCTGCCTTTCGCATTGGATTTTGCATCCTCTGCCCTGGAAACACCGAGGGCATGGAGGAAGAGCAAGAAAGGGAGGGAGCAGTAAAGGTTTGGAGCAGTCCCAGCAAACCCCAGCCACACTCCTCCTCTCCTTCCTCCCATCTCCAGGGCAATGCAGGAGCTGCTGTGATGGAGAACAGAACCAGCAGCATCATGCTGTACCCTGCAGCACCTCATTGTACCCCACTGAGCCTCTCTCCTGCCCTTCTGAACCCCACTGCACCTTGGGGAACCCCACCAGACCCTGCTGTGCCCCCTATACCCTGCTAAACCCCTGTGCATGTCCCTCTGCACCCCCAAAGCCTCTCTGCACGCCTGAGCTCCCTGCTTGACCCACAGCCCACCTCAGGGCATCCTCCAGCACCCACAGAAGCTCAGTGGGAGGGTTCAGTGGGGCTGCTGGTCCCCAGGTACTAAACCAGGGGATGCTGCTGGTCTCTCTGCTCGACCTCCACCCTCAGCCCCACGGGACCCCGGCACCCACGGGGGGGACCCACGGCACAGAGCCTTGGCAGTCACAAGGCCTGGAGCCCCGTGGCGAGCAGAGGTCCCCTGCGGCACAGCGTTAGTGGATAATCATAGAGCCAGAGGGAAAAGCATCTCCAGCGCAGCTGGAGAGAGCGGGCGCGGGAATTACTGATACCCAGATATTTCCTGGAGCCTCAGACAGTTCATAAACAAACCATGCGGGCCCATCTGGCTCTGGAAAAACAACCTGGGGGCCACGCGTGGGCTGCGGGGTCGGCCGCCGGCCTGGAAGAGCATCGTCCCGCTTTGGGGCGCGCCGAGCCCCGGCGGCTCCCAGCACGGTGCCCGGCGGAGCCGGAGCGTTTACAGCTCTGTAACGACATTGGAGTGATTTATGTAAATCACTTCAAAGCGGCGCACGGGCTCCTAAATAACTTACAAGTGTTTGAAGCTGCATCCGCTATTTCCCAGCTGCGATTCACCTCGGTCATCCCGGCGCTGGCTCCCCGGGGCACGGCCCCGCACCTTCCCCGCCCGCATCCCGCGCAGCCCCCCGGGCCGGGCTCAGCCTCCGCACCGGCCTCTCTCTGCTGCCGAACACGGCAGAGTTTGACCCCAGAGGTTGCATCGTTTTCCAGACGAACGGAGCAAAGCCGGTGGGACGCGGGCTGCCTGGCGCGGAATAATCGGAGGTGACGGAGCAGAGGAGCGGCCACGCGGGACAGCAGCGGGTGGCAGGTGGCGATTGGGCTCTCCCGGGCCGGTTGGGAGCTCCCCGACTCCGCCGGCTCAGCGGCAGCTCCAGGACTCGCCGGTGTCACGCTCGTTTGCTCCAAGCAAATCATCCAGAAAGCAGCCGTGAGCCGTTTAGCCCTCGGCGCAGAGCAGAGACACCGGAGAGTGAGGCTCCTCGGCTGCCTCCTTTCCCCCATTCCAGACAAGCTGTGCCAGGCAGAGCCACCCCTGGGGCGCTGGCAGGGCATGCGGGGATCCCTTGGCCGTTCGTGGCTTCACTCACCTTGTGGAGACGTCGACTGTCGGTCAGAGCCGGCAGCATTTCGCACCCATCCTGCATCGGGACGGTGATGCCACCATGTGACACTGGCAGTGCCACTGAACCTGCCACAGCCCTGGCAGAAAAAGGGTCGGGAGCAAGAGGAGAGAGGACATAGGCACAGAGCCTGGCAGGAGGCTGGCATGTGCCCGCACCCTGTGGCTGCTTCATTAGCAGCTCTGCAACAGAGCAGGTGAATCATTTAGTGTCTCAAACCTCGAAGCACCGAAAAACATCCCTCCCATCCCAGCAGGAACAGACAGAGAAGGACAAGCAGCACCAGGATCAAGCCCAGCCGGGGGTCATTTAGTCCCTGGCCCTGCCCAGGGTGATGTCCAGCTCCAGCAGCAGGCACAGCCGTGCCCAGAGCCACGGTGCACAGCAGCACACCCCGCATCAGAGAGCTGTGCATGACTGGAGTTGTCTCACACACTCAAGTAGCTGTTCACACCCTGAGGTGTCACACACCTGAGGAGCTGTGCACACCCAGAGGTGTCTCACACACCTGTGGAGCCATGCACACTCAGAGGTGTCTCACACACCTGAGGAGCCGTGCACACTCGGAGGTGTCACACATACCCGAAGCACTTTGCACACCGGGAGGTGTCTCAGACACCCGACGAGCTGTTCACACCCAGAGGTGTCGATGCCAAGAGTTGGAGAAGCTCCGATGCACCTCAGGCCATTCCTGCTCCTCTTGCGATGCCTTTGCACATAAAGGATCATTAACAAATGAATTATTAATTATCATTAATAAGCTTTAATGGCATCTGTGGCTGCTGGAAGAGATGAGGAGGCCTCTCCAGTGCCATCCGCCCGCACCAGAGGCGAGGGTGCCAGGGCTGCGGATGGGGTACCCTGGCACGTACACCCCACAGCTGTCAGGAGCCGCGGGCTGGAAACGCAGCCCAGCCCAGCACCAGTATATGCTGGTTTTCCACATTTTTTTCCCCCTTTATCTTCCTTCGGTCCTTCTCCAAGAGCAGGCGGAGCAGCAGCCAGGCCCACGGCGCCTTTGCCAACTGCAGATATTCCAAAGAATCCACCCAGGAAACCTCCCGGTGCCATTTTCCTTCTCCCCCCCCCGGTATCAAGCAGGGAGAAGCTGGGGCAGGGGCGGGGGCAGGTGCCCTGAGTGTGCAGAGCTGCACAGGAGGGTGAGATCTCCACGGGGAGATCCGGGAAACCAACCACCTCGCAGCCTTTTAGCCTCGCATTTCATTTTTCTGGCTTTTTATAGATGCTTTTATTTTATTGCCTGCGGAGACTTTGGCCGGAGCCGGGGCTCTCTGAGCAGCAGGCACTGCTGTGATTCCTGCAACAGCCATCTCTTGGGATACTCCTCACCCTCTCAGGCCCTGACACTTGGATATTATCACCTTTTATTTATGAGCTTGGATTCTTTGGGGTTTCCTTGGTTGGTTTTGTTTTCCATGCGGAGGTTTTGGTGCATTCGCACCAGTGAGCCGGGGCACGGGCCAGCGCTTCCCGCCCACCCTCCACCTTATCATGGATTTGAAGCCCCCCTCTCCCTGCTCTCCCAGCCGGCTCACAGCCCAGGAAAGCGACAGGGAGACCCATCCGGAGCCGCCGCGCGTCGGGGCCGCGTAGCCACCCTGCCTGGATGAGATGAGATGTGAAAAGCGTGATGCGTGCGGAGCCGGAGCGAGCGAGCGCAGCCAGGGAACCAGATAGAAATACCATCCTTCCCCCCCCCGCCAATAAAACCGTCGCTGGGAATCAGCTGGCACGAGCTGTCTAAGCCGTTGTGAAGGATGTCGGAAAAAATTGCAACCTGCTTCTGGGTGATTCGTGATGGGCAGGGAACTCGGAAAAGCGTTGGGATGAATAATCCCGACCGCCCGGGAATTAGCGGCACCTCGGCAGCGTCCGCCGCGTCCCGGCGCCGTCCCGGTGACCCCTACACCTCTCGGTGCCTTTCAACTGTGGGAGTGTAAACAGCCCTACCCAGCGAGCAGGATGAGGCCGTGGGAGCCGTCGCAGCCCAGCTGCCCATGGAGCTGCGGGGCGGTCCTAGCCGAGCCCTCCCTGCACACCTCGAACCAGGGGGGGCTGCGGGTGGCCCAGGGCAGCAGCACCAGCACCCAGCTGGGCTGGCTGGGAAGTGCTCAGCGGTGCTGGCCCCGGGAAGCTTTGAAAGATTAATGGAGTTTAAATGGAAGCGTTTGGAGAGGAGATAAGGCTCATCTGATAGGAAATCATATGGAACAACGGGAGCCAGGGAGGCCCCGGGTCCATAATGAAGTTCACTTAGAGCATTACTCACCATAATGTGCTTTTTATTAAAGTCCTGTGCTGCAGATGCTGGGTCTGCAGCTGGTAACCCCGGGCAGGATGGCACAGGGACCTGGAGCACCCACCTGGCACCTCCACCCCGAGCTTTGCCACCGAAGCAGCCGGGACAGTGTGCAGCAGCCTCCAAAAGGGGCCTTTCCCAAAGGTTCCAGCTAGGGACGGGGCTCCCGCATCACCCAGCGCCGCGGCATCGCCGGTCGAGCTGCCAGGGCCCACGGGGATGGGGTGGAGAGGGGGGCGGAGGTAGGGAATAATACAGAGGAAAAACTCTTTTTTAATCATCATTTTTTTCTGCATTAGAATGTGAGACGCTAATCCACTGTGAAGCGTCTAATCTGGGGGATAAAGGCCCGGATAACACAAGCTGCGCCCGGCTTGGCTGCCGGAGCAAGCGGAGGCAAGGTGGCAGCATCTGATAAGGGGCGGCAGGATTAGTCCCAGCAGAGATCCCTCCTGCCCGGGCAATCCCACCTCGCTCGGCTGCCCCGGCTGCCTCTCGCCAGGGTCGGGGAGGGCACCCGCAGCCCCGCAGCCGTCCCGAAGCGGCGATGGAGGCGCCGCAGGTGCCACCACCAACGTCTCGGCAGCTCTGGCAGCTGCAAAGCACGTTCTCGGGCCAAAGCTGATCGTCCTCCACTCCAGCCAGCAGGTCAGCTCGGCTGTGGGGTGTCCTGCCCCATCCAGCATCCACCCCCCCAAACCCTGCTCCCGGCTGCTGGGGGGTTGGATCCCATCTCGCTCTGGATGGCGCAGGCGGCTCTGCCCGGGCTCGGCCGGGCCTTGGCAGTGCCCCGTTACAAAACCAAGCGGGTCCGGCTCCCGGGGCTCTTTTCTGCGACAGCCTCCCCGGGGCTGGGCTGCTGCTTGCAGGCCCGGGATAACAGAGCTTGCAATGTTGTTTTCTCCTCGCCTCCTCGGGGATTGGTTTATCTCTATGAATAACTCCATCCCGGCTTTGATCTCCTCTGCCATTAAAGCGTGACAGGCTGTGAAATGTGCTGTTGCTGCCGTCAAATCCCCCCCCCCCCCCCCCCCCCCCCCCCCCCCCCCCCCCGCGCCCCCCCCCCCCCGGGCACCCCCCCTCCCCGGGCCCGCGCAAACAGCCAAACAAT
>JAOEGS010005591.1:0-25367 GCA_025447755.1 Corythornis vintsioides
GGGCACAGAAGAACTTAATGAGGTTTAACAAGGATAAGTGCAGAGTCCTGCATCTGGGAAGGAATAATAAATTACACTAGTACAGGTTGGGAGGTGTTTTGCTGGAGAGCAGTCCTGAGAATAACCTGGGAGTCCTGGTGATCAACAAGCTCTCCATGGGACAGCAGTGTGACCTGGTGGTCAGGAAGTCCAATGGCATTCTGGGGTCCATTAGGAGGAGTGTGTCCAGCAGATGAAGGGATGTTCTGCTCCCTTTCTACTCTGCCCTGGTGAGACCTCACATGGAATATTGCATCCAGTCCTTGCCCCACAGCTCCAGAGGGACAAGGATATACTAGAGAGTCCAATAGAGGGTTACAGGAATGATTAAGGGACTGGAACACGTGTCTTATGAGGAAAGTCTGAGAGACTTGTGGCTCTTTAGCCTGGAGAAGAGAAGACTGAGGTGATTTAATACATGTTTGTAAATATATGAGGGCTGAGTGTCAGGAGGAGGGGGGCAGCCTCTTCTCTCTTGTGACCTGTGATAGGACAAGGGGAAATGGATGGAAGCAACATGAGGAGGAACTTCTTTACTGTAAGAAGGGTCACAGAGCACTGGAATGGGCTCTCCAGAGAGGTTATGGAGTCTCCTTCTCTGGAGATTTTCAAGACCTTCCTGGATGCATTCCTTTGTGATCAGTGCTAGATTAGATTGTAGTATGTGCTCCTGCTCTGGCAGGGGGGTTGGACTTGAAGATCTCCATGGTCCCTTCCAACCCCTGACATACTGTGATGCTGTGAAAAGGTAGGTTTTATTTTGTTACAAGAAAATATAAAATTAATGCACTAATGTAAATAATTCCTCTGTGGTCAGAAGTGGATATACAGACTTAATGCTGACCCTTATGCGGATGCATTGAAGAAATACTAAAAATCCAAGTGTAAATGACTGCTGTCCAGCAGAGAATGGATTTTTATTGAATATGATCTACCATTTCATAAGAATATAGCAGAAAAAAACATGTTTTTTCAAGTTAATTAAGGGAAAAGTAAGTATGTTTAAAGGAGTCTACCTTTATGGCAGCTGCTTTGAACATGGAAAAAATCTTTTGGATTTTTTTTTTTTTCTTTTGGACTGGGATTATCTACAACAGAATAATATACAGACTCCAAAAATTTTGTCAGTGTGTACAGCAGAAATATAAAATATTTGAAACAGGCATGTCTACTAACTTTATTTTTAAGTAATCAAGTGTGAGATATCCAAGCTTTACACAGATGATCTTTATTAAAAGAAGTTGCTAAAACATAAATCTGTGCAAAATCTATGCAGACACAATTATATTAGATTAAAAAAAAAAGGAAATCTGTGAAAAAGGTCTACACTTGAAAAAAATATTACCTTCAGAAAGCAGTGTCCCTCACCATTATACCTCAC
This sequence comes from Corythornis vintsioides, assembly GCA_025447755.1. Lineage (NCBI taxonomy): Eukaryota > Metazoa > Chordata > Aves > Coraciiformes > Alcedinidae > Corythornis > Corythornis vintsioides. The sequence goes on from JAOEGS010005591.1 coordinate 1,421, forward strand.
CATTGGTCCTACTTTCAGCGTGGGACAGAAGACAGAGAATGAGGAACAGTTTGACACCTCACCTTTCAGAAATTAAATGTCTAAAACCTTGTAGTGAATGTGCTGGAATCTTTGAAAAGAAACTGTTTAACTTGGTTAAAGCAAGAGTACAGAAAGGATCTTAGCTATTGTGTTTGAGAATTAGTCACATGAGGCATTGCTGTACTACAAGGACAATGTTGAGAGAAAATTGTAGTTATTATTTTTCACTCATGAAACAGTTTAGTTTTATTACAGCGTATGAGTTTTGTTCATGATGTATCTCATCATTTTTATGTTTCTCTTAATTATTGATTGGAAAGAGCTATTTGGTTACTTATTAACTACTTTTATTCCTCTGGGCTGCCTTTAGTAAAGCAGAAACAACAGCAATAGGGAGCAAAAGACAAGCTCATATTTTCTCAGATAATTGTTTTCTTCTCTTGGTAACTGAGAACATCCAAAGGGTATAGGATGGACTCTGGTCATTTACTGACAGATAGCCTTTATCTGTGAATGCTTGGTGTTTGACATTTCCTATACATATGTGAAATAAGATGTCAAGATTTCTAAGAGTGGGTTATGGAATTCCCACTGACTAAGTTACTTGTGGAACCGGTCTCTTAGGAAATTAATTTATTTTACAAAGGATATTTCAAAGTTATAATATAAAAACATTTAAGTTATACATTAAGATGTTTGGATTTAAAGTTGCAGGATGAAGGTAAAAAAAAACATTAAAAAACCCCTACAAAACAGGATATTAAATTTAGTTGGAAAAATCTGGTTATGCAAGACTACATAAATTATTCAAGACTCAATAAATATTATGGGAATTAAATTCTGTAATATCACAATCACAGAATGGTTGAGTTGGGAAGTGTACACTCAGCCTCATAATCCACGTCATTAATGAAGATGTTAAACAGCACTGTACCCAGTATTAACTCCTGGGGTACACCACTAGTTGCTGTCCTTCAACTAGACCATGCCAATGATCACTATGCTCAGCCAGTTTTCAATTCACTTCACTATCAGTCCATCAAGCCCATACCTCATTACCTTCTCTTTGAGGATCTTATGGGAGACAGTGGTGAAAGTCCAACTGAAGTCTAGACAGATAATAACCATCTTTCTCCCCTCGTCTACCAGGCCAGTCATTTCATCAAAGAAGTTTATAAAATTTACTAAGTCTAATGAAAACAGACTAGTCAAAAATGCCCACAGTTAGGCATAGTCTTATTCTGAAATATGTCTTTAGATGCAGTAGTGTAGTTGTATTGTAGGTAAATTAAATGATCCAGAAAACTGCAAAAGTAAAATTCTTTTGTATAACACCAAATGTCTTATGTTTGACTGTATCTAGTTCTTTCTTACTTGTTGAACGGGTATTAATGCATTTTAGAGGACAGAGTGTGTAGCATGTGCACAACCTGGATGAGTTAATGATCTATAGAAAGGCATATAGTTCGCAATATTTACACAGTTGTTTGAGCCTTAAGTTTTCTGTTTGAACACTGCATTAATGTGGACGGGTTGTTTCTTCTTTTTCTTTATTTTTATCTAGCAGGTTAAAATACTCAATTTTTGGACAAGACTTTACTTGTGAGGCTTCTAGAAGGGTCTTTCTTGCACTGTCAGTGCTCTTCTTCCCCTGTCCTGTTGCTTCTGGTGTCTGAGGGGCAGACCATGACACTTGGCTGCAGCAATGTGTTACAACCACAAAACATGAGCTACAAATGACAAGGAAGAGGGGACAGACAGCAGTCCATGGCTCTGAAATTTGCTTTTAGTTTTGTAGAGAGCATGAGGGGAAGATGACATGTCAAATTGTGATCACTGGTGGCAAAATGAACAGACACGGGTTTACTGGTGAAATAGAGCACTTCATCATGCTGGAGTAATTGCTTTGCACAAGTTTTCAGAGAAATTAAAACATATGAAATCACCCACTGGAGACTCATTTCTTTTGAAGAAGTTAGCCATCTGGGAAGTGTTTAATTAGGTCACTAATTAAATGTGTTGATAAGGAATTTAACAATACCCTTTGCACTTCATTTACATAATGACACTTTGAGATTGCAGTAAGGTACATCTACTGCACCAGATCTAACTCATAACCTGATTGGACAACAGTATGATATATTTTTCTTGTGCTCTTCTAATTCATCGAAGTCTTGGGTTCAAATAGAGTCCCTGTGGCCTCATTAATACATCTTATTTGTATATCCCCTTCACAGTGAGAAATAGCTTTGCACTGTCTGTGATTACAGCTAATGAGAAAAAGTAACCTGGGACTTCATTAAAGCTGCTCTGCTAGAGAAAGCACTCTGTAAACAGGAGGCAAGAAGGCTCTTTGGGAATGTGCCACCCTTAGGCAATAGAACACCAGAGGAAAAAGTTGTTTCTGAAACTTTCTGAGCTGGGCTCTGCACAAAGCTGACTTATTTTGTAGTCTATTAAGAACAAGGAGGAATGCCTTCTAGATATGGATGAAGTTCACCATCAGTTCGTGTATGTGGAAGACCCCTGTTCCTTCTGCATAGAACTGGTAACATCTTGGCTAGGCTAGCTTGCTGGAGAGTTGTTGGTCTATAGAATGAAAATTTATTCTAGTATTGCCATTTACACTAAATAAGTTGTGGTCATCTTATACAGCCACAATGTTGGGGTGCCCTCTCTACTAGTTTTAGCTGGGATAGGCTTAATTGGATTTGTGATTAAATCAGTGTTGATAACACCCCTCTGATTTAAATATTGCCAAGCAGCACTTACACAATCTCAAGACCCCATTGTGAGTAAGCTGGGGGTGCACAAAAGTCTGGGTTAACTGACCAGAGAGAGATCCCCCACCATATGATGTTCTGCTCAGCACTAAAACCTTGAGGGAAGCAGAAGGAAGGATGATATTTGGTGTTATGGTGTTTGTTTTCCCAAATAACCATTATGCATGGTGGACCCCTCTTTTCCTGGAACTGGCTGAAGATCTGCTTGCAGATGGGAAACAGTAATTAATTCCTTAATTTGCTTACTTGTGTATAGCTTTGCTTTACCTGTTAAACTGTCCTCATCTCAACACATTAATTTTCTCACTTTTACCCTTCCAATTCTCTCCCCATCACACTGGAGGAGTGAGTGAGGGGCTGGGTAGGTCTATGGTTAAACCATGACACCCTCCAAACCTCTACACAACATGTATGGGACAAATGAGCCCCCCCCAACCGAAAGTCTCCCCTTCCTGCTCTCCCTGGCAGATCATCTCCTCAGGTTGACCTACTGACTGATGACAATTTTTGACCAGCTTCCCACCTGATGTGCTCCAAGGCAGGACATATGAAACAGCATGTGTGCTTCTGGGACTTCACAATCCACTCTCCCAGCACTGTCTTCCAGCTGCAGCTATTCAGGCAAATCTTCAGTAGTAGTTCCATAAATCACTGCTTAGTGATTTCATGGCTCACGCTAGTCAAGAGTTGGTCTTGAGAAGACTGATTTCTAGTTTCTAGTTCCAGAAAACTGACCTTTGATTCAAGATCCTGGGATCATCCCAACTTTTCCATAGGATGGGGATCACAGATGCTGAGTGATCCTCACTCAGGCCAGGGGTGGCATTTTCTTCTGTTTGGTGATTTGTTAACTCTAGAAAAGCCAGGTCAGTTTTAAAACACAACAGTCTGGAGGTCTTTCTCAGCTGATGACCATGTGCTAGTTTTGACTTGCTTGCCTGTCCTCCCTTCCTCCGAGTGTCCTGAAAAGCTGCCCACAGATGTAACTTTGACAGCTTGCTCACCTAGGTGCCATCACCCTAAGCCATTCCTATACACCTTCTTCTGCCACTCCTGGTGCTTCCACACTCACCCTGCCCTAGTCACCCTCCTCTGAGGCCATTCTCTGTGTATTTTCTTCACCAGCTGTTTCAGAATTGCCACCAGACAAAGTAATAATATGTTCACACTAGAAAAAAAATCTGTAAGATGCAAATTAGCAAATATTTTACATTGAAACATTCATTACACAAGTATCCATTTCTGGCATTGTCAGGTTGAGTGTTATATTTCACTACTGCTTTTCATTCCATACATCATACCTTGGTTTTGATCTTGGGTAAATATGCTTTTGATCTCATTAAGCAGCAAAGCTTTAAGTGACAAACTCAAAAGTGACAAGCACTAGTCAAAGTGGAAACAGAAGGAGCAGAACAGCTTTCTCTGTCCCATCTTTTCTCCATGGAGTGAGCTGATATGACTGGTTATGGATCTGTTTTGACCTCTGCACACATACTGAAGAGGACAAAACTTAAAAGCTTTGAGTTATTACTCAAACATGTCTAGAGAGCTGAAAGGAAATGCTTTTTTGCTCTTCCTAGAGGACAATAAATAAACACAAATATTGTAATATAAACACCCCTTGTTCAATAAATTAATCTGTTGTATCAGAACAATTTCTCAATTATTAAGAACAGGGATATAAATTGCTGTAAGTTTGTGGGGTTTTTTTAACTTAAGTCTTGCTCTCCTGTGTGTTCCATGTAAAAAGCTGTGACCAAAATACAACATACAATTCCCAACCTGGAATGAAAGAAAACATAAAGCAGAAGAGTTGCTTGTCTGCTTGAATGAGATTTGATAAATAAGTAAACAAATAGACATTTCCTTCATTTTCAGCATCCTCCAGGCAAAAATTCAAAGCCATGAATCCAGTCTTTTAAAGCACATTACTCTAAATACAAATGAATCCTGGAAGAGTCCTGTTGAAAAACTTTTCCAAACAGAATCATCTTTAATGCCCTGCGAAACCACATGTAAAAAAATGCATAAACAATTGGGTTAAAAGTAGAATTTAAATAACCAAACCAAACCAAAGCATCAATGAGAATAGGAGGTATCACATAATTCATAAATGGGTTGGTTGCTGTAAAGAAGAAGAAAGGACTCCAGCAGATGAGAAACACTCCCATAATTATGCCTAATGTCTTAGCAGCTTTCCTTTCTCTGCATAATGAAATGTGCTTCATTTCAAATTGCATCTTTTTTTGGCTGATTGCGTCGATAGATCTTGCTTGCCTCTTGGCTACAGAATATATTTTCCTGTAGATGTACAGCATAACAAATCCAGGGATGTAAAAAGACACTATGGAGGCCACAATACCTGAAGTTTCACTAAAAATGACAAAGCATCCTCCTGCACAATGAATGTGATTATATATCTCTTCAGCTCCTCTCAAATTTAAGTCTAGAAAGATCATCCCAAAAGCAAAAGCAGCAGGCACCATCCAACTGACAAATATCATGACCAGGATAACAAAAGTATTTATCTTTGATTTGTATCTTAGAGGGTCACACACAGCATAATAACGGTCGATGGAGATGAAGGAAAGATGGAAGATGGAAGCTGTGCTCAGCATAATGTCTGTGCTTGTGTGGATCTTGCAGAGGAACTCTCCAAAATACCAGCAGTGCTCAACAGAACGCACCATGCTGCAAGGCATGATGAGGAATCCCAGCAGAAAGTCTACTGTAGCCATAGAAAGTATCAGGAAATTGGTAGGTGTATGGAGCTGCTTGAAATGTGATATTGAGATGATAACTGTCAAATTTCCAACCACTGTGGCCAAAATAACACAAACCATGAAGATGTACATGGAAACACGGATACTGTTTGACCAGCTGCTCCTTGCACAAGAGCCATTTACAGATTCACAGCACAGTTGCATCCTTCCTGAGGTATCGAATCCACTTAGGTATGCAGCACAGGTACTATTTTTCCTAATGAGGAGGTACAACTGTGGGTTGTTTGGGTTTTTTTTCTATACAGGGAGAGCTGCAGGGAGGAAAAAGAAGATCAATTGTTAACACCATTTGTTTGGATGTATAGGAAATTCACATTTCATTATTTATGAAAGATGAGACTATTTTATGATTATATTTTTAACAGAATTAAATTTTTATCATTAGACTTCCCTTGAAATGGGAATATCATTTTATGAACTCAACTGTGTTGACCTCACACCAAACAACAGTGGCTCCCAGGGGCTTGCACTGGGCAGTATCTTGTCTAGCGAGCAGAAGAGAAGTCCTTCACATTATTTTCTGATAAAACAATCCTAGTCTTCTTTATCAAAATTGGTCAAAGTCCTGTTGCTCTCACTTTGCTCTTGAAAAGCAGTAATTGTAGATCCCTCAACTTATTTTTTTTTATACATTAAGTCTCTACAAGTCTAGAACTTGTAGAGCTTGGCTTCTACTTCAGCCCTGTCCCATTAGCAATAACTGAAGTCACTGTGCACCCTGGGAAAAGCCAAAAGTTGCCATGAGCCCGCAGTTCTTAGGCAGGTGACACTATCTCACCAGATCAAGTCCTCTAGCTGTAAATAGAGGTGTAAAGAAAAGGCCTGAGATGAGAAAAAAACTTATCTGTCCTTTTGCTACCAAAATATAATGGAAGAGCCTGACTAATTTGAAAGACAAGCTGCTCTATAAGCAAACATCTTTTCTGTCAGGCTCTAGTTTCTTACAGTGCTAGTAGTTTAGTATTGTTCTAAATTTTTGTATTGAATTTATTTTGTTAATACTGGTTTTAGTCAAGGCACAAACATGGAGAGAAATGGTTTATGCATTTTTAAACATCAATTTAGTCTGCATTTGAGAACACAAATATTGCTGTCCTTCTATATGCAATAGAATGCTTGTTTTGCAAGTCTCTCATTTTGCAAGAGCATTTACTGAAAGTACTTAAGCCCTTTGCAAGCAATATTCATTGTTTAAAGATATTATTTTCCTTCAATTATCAGAGAAGTAGTATTACTATTAAAAAAGAACATTAAACATATGCTATTCACTAGAATTATCCTTATGGTATAACATGGTTGTTTATGTCAGAAAAATACTGACATGGCAATGTAGCCAGTACTAATTTAATCCATTTGCTTCAGGACTTCGCTGTCTGAGATTATTCTTCATAGACCACACAGATTAATTAATTTTTTACTATATCAAAACAAATGTTATTACTAGCACACCATGGCATTAGAAACTTTAATGTAAGCTGAATAGAGATCATAAACTATAGCTTGAGAAACCCTGCAAGATACCACTAACAGCCTATGTTATACAGAAGGATTTTCATGTAGTGCCAGCCAGTGACATCCAAGTGCTAGAGACAAGGTGCATCCAGAGGCACACTCAGGAAAACAAGATATATGAAATCCAAGTATATTTACTGTTTAGGGGTGCCTCTTGCTTTCTCTTTTTTTTTTTTTTTTTTTTTTTTCTGTCTACTAATGTTTAACAGCATCTCTTCTCTTTTCCACCTCACTTTAATTATCACTTCATATATTTTTCTCCTTCACTTCTTGTCCATCTCTCTATGTTTCTTTTCCTGCCTAATATCCCTTCTTTCAGTGCATTTATATCCAAGATAGAGCAAGCACAGCTAGATGTATCTTTATTAACCCAAATTTTCAATTTTCACAGCACAAAGAATTAAGCACTAATTTAAGTGTATATACTGGACATAATTATAAAAGTTTTAAACACATTCAGGTTATAAATGTGTCACAGAGATTTTGATCTTTATGTATAAATAAATTAAACAAACACAGTAAAACAGGATATAAAGACAACCAAAAATAATTGATTATATTTCTAGTATTTTATTTTAAAGATTAATAATTTCCCTATAATTCTCTGATAGAGAAACTGTTTAACCTAAAGAAATATTATCTCCTCTGGAAAATATTTTTCTTTCTTTTAAAAAAACCCACAACCTTATTTTCAGGGGATATTGTTTTTTCATTAAACAGAAAACAGAAACTCCAACCTCTCACCAAGATATTGAGCAAACTGAGATCAAAGTGTGGCTTTGCATGAAATGGAGAACAAATTAAATCAAAACTCATGTGTCAGATTGTCCAAATCAGCCAAACACTGAAGAAGTTTCCAATAAGAAAGCAGAACATTTCTCTTCCATAATTAATTACAAAGTTTAAAATTCAATAATATGGAAATATGAAGAAACATCCTTTTAAAAACCTGTCCTCCTACCTTTCTCCTCTCACGCTGTGTAGAATTCTGCTCTTGATGTTCATTTGTTTTCTGCTGATTGAATGGCACTCCTTCCTTTTAAAGACCATCTCAAAAGACAGATGAACCTCTTCACCATTATAACAGTTCTAGTTAACACAAATTTTGTGAGGACAGGCACTTAACCCACAGCCAGAGAAGACTCCAGAAGACCCAACACATTGCTGGACATTATTGGGTGCAATGAATAACATACTTGGAAACTCATCTGAGGAGAAGCTGTTAATGTGAATAGTAGCTCAAACTGTTTATTTTGTTACCTGCTTAACAACAAAAACATGGCTCATATTTATTTAACTGGCCTTATTTATAGGTAAATTGAACTAATTTGAAGTACATTTCCTTATTAGATTATATGTGATCACATTGTGAACCATCTGAGATTATCTAGGCACAGAGCAAAAACCACCGTGGAGTCTCCCTTCTATAAGCCTTTTAGAAAATAACAAAATACATAACTATAGGTAGGTTACAGCAGCATGTAAGATTTCCTTGAAAAGGCATATCATGTGCAGAGTGAAATGATGTGTATTTACCAGCCTAGTTCTGATTACTCTACTGAACAAACAAGTATAATATAACAACCTAATCAGTTAACAGCTATGTGCAGCTACTGAAAAGGTGTTTAAAGTAAACATCTATTATTGGCTGAACTGTAGTCACAGATGAGGAACATCAATTTTTTGCTCCACAAAGACTGTTAATATGGTCACCATCAGTTCAAGACAAGTTATGACAGGTGTCTTGGGGACATATTCAGTAAGGTAGATTAAGATACTACATTCAAAAAGAACCACTGGAGGTTCTAAGGTAGCCCCATCATTTGAAAGGAATTTTGAAAGTACATAATTCCACTCACCATTTATGCAGTCCTCGGCAAAAAAAAAAAAAAAGTATGCATTACGAACATTATCTTCTTAAGTTCTCCATTCATTTATTTGAAAGCTGAGGGAAAATGAACAAATTTACAATAAACTATTAGTTCAAAATAAATATTTCATTATATGAATTAAACAAGAAGATGTAACAACTACTAATCTGAATGCTATTGCTGCAAACCTACTGCAATTCCACTGAAGACAATCTGAAATTAGCTCATATTTATTCCAGAGGAATTTAAAGAAGAATGGATGATTGACCTTTTGATCTTTTCCCATGGTTTATTTTCTTGCTTTTCAGTAGGAACCAGAACTTTTCCGTGACAAGTAAAAATAGCTGTTTATACAGAGCGATGCGATGTTTGTGCTCTTTCTGAAAGTGTAGTGCTTAGAATCAGGACCATAAATCCAAACCCTAAAATAAATACATATCACTAAAATGCACAGAGGAATAAGAGATTCCAAGAAAATTATGGTGTTACAGCAAAGCAAAACACATCCATCCAAAGACAAGAAACTATCTCTGCACAGGATGAGGATCTACATACTTGATAGCCCTGCTAAGTAATGCCATAACGCATTGCCTCTGCTTACTAGCAAAAGTTGCTCTGATGGAAGACAGTGCCAGGACTCCCAGGAGGGCTGGAGCAGCCTCTTGCCTCTCCAACCCAGTAAGCGAATTGCCCCACCTGTGGTGCAGGTGCAGAGCAGAGGCAGACACATAGCAGGGCAGGTCCCGTGTGCCTCTCTGGTGCTCCCATGCACTCACCAATCCCATAGGAGTGAATTTAGGACTGTGGCTGGTTTGTAGATGTTTGGTGGCCTTCAAACACTGCCTCAAGTATGAAGATGAGCGTGGGGAGGGAGGCAGTGAGCAGCAAAGAGGTACAATCTGAGCTTTGTCATTCTTCATCATTATGGCCCTAGAATAACTTCACAGAAAGTAAAGATCTGAATTTATAGCTGTGCCTATAAAGAGTTTTTCCCCCTAGCTATGTTTCTCTTTCAGCTATTGGAAATTAATGCCTTTATAAATCACCCTCCCAGCCATCAGCAAAACCTCATTGCTCTTGGTGCTACTGCTGTTCACTATAGAAAGAATGCAGGGATCTGTGCAGAATATCAACTATTAGCTTCAGTGCTAACCATAGAAAATCTGTCTTTGAAAAAAAAAATGCTAGCATATTAGCAACTTACCATATTTTGGACAGCATGACACAAAGACGGTACCTTCTCAGGAGTTACTTCCTCAACACAAATTGGTGCAGGCTGTGGATACAGCACAACAGTGACTCATCCCACATGAATCCCTCAGCTGAGTGGCTGCACACTTGGTCTGACTGGTTTACAGCCTGCTGGAAAGAGCTCATAAACAGGATGACGTAAATATTAACTATTCAGAAAAGATAAGCAGATAATAAATTTATTCTGACACAAGCCACTAGCACATACAAAGATGAATCCATTTAAATTAAGTTAAAGCCAGGCTCATGGAAAGAAGTATAAAGACTAATATTTTGTGACCAAATATGGTCAAGGTACAGGTGAATTAAACTGCACTGAACTATTTTTAAGATAGCCTGATATTTCTCACTCTCCTTTCAATTTTGTGTAATGTTGACAAGCTTTAGCAATTCCAATTATATTTGAAAATCTGTTTGTCAAAAAGAAAAAAAAAATCCAACCACAATGCTTCAACAGCATCTAAGAATAATACAATTAAAAAATATATTATTTTGTCCTAATGAAAAAATATTACTTGTACAAAGGTACAATGCTCTAGTGTTCATTTGCTTTGTAGCTGGGACTGAAGAGGTATTGTCTATTTATATCTTTTACCATACCAGAGGAACTATACTTAAATATGGACAAATTAGCAGTGGCCAGACTGCAACTTAATGTTTTTTAAAGTACAGCTCATTGACCTGCCTCACATCTTAAACAGTAAGAGCTTTAGTAGTGCTGTGGATCCCAAGAAGGAGAGTCCTTCCAGAAAGAAGTAATCCCAGGGATGAGAACAGACCCACTTTGGGTCATTTTTTGTACATCAGTTGGTGGGTTGTGTTAGTGGAAAGACATGCCTTCCAGCTTCTGCTTCCCTGAGGTTTCTCTGAGTACTGAGTAGGACTTGTGTGGCTCAGGCTGCAATTTCTCCCTGGAGATTTGGTATTTGGATGGGCTTGGAAGATAACAAGATATGGCCCTGGCAAAGTGGCACAGAGGACATGAGGTGGAACAAGAGAGACAGACAGCTCTTGGTGAAATAAAGATCTTGAAAGGTCACATTCTGGTCTGGAAGTGTGGCTACTCTACTGGAAGCCACTGAAGCCTAAAATTGTCAATAAAGCCTTTTAGGTCAATAAAAAATAGTCTAGAGCCTCCATTCTCATTGACTACTCCTTGTTGCCTTTCACAAATTCTGGATTTGACTACAATAGACACATGCTGTTTTCCAAGAAATATTTAACAAGATTGTTTCTAATTATCCATTTGTAAGCCCAACAGACCACAGCTGCCAGTACTGTTACTCTGTGAGCCATTTTTAAGAAGGAGGGGGACACCTGCTGGCGCCACTCTTTGCTTCCACAGTTGTTTGCTGCTTCAGGAAGGAACAAAGCTGTGCATGAGCATTGCTGATATCATGGCATTGCAGGACCAGCAATTCAGCTAGTGCAGAAACTACCATGGGCAGTGCTGTGCTCTTTTGTACCCACCTTCTGCTGTCCAGTCTCAGGATGGTATGCATGGACAGCCTGTTTTTTAATCAGAAAAACTTTATTTATCTTCACAGTAGCTGCTGTATGTCATTTGAATACAATTTTTGGATAACCAAAGAGGTAAGGATGCACTGGAGTCAGTTTGACTTTATTATCAAGTTCCTGCTTGCTAGCCATCTCCTGCCCAGTACTGTGAGACTAAGGGAACAGATGGCAGCAACAGGAGGTTTAGCTGTTTAAATGTGCCTCTACCAGCTTGCAAGACTTTGTTCATGATGGTGAGGGTTGTTGAACAAAAAGTAAATTCCTCTCTCTTATTTACCACCACCACCACTCTTTTCCCCCTCATGTAGTACACTTCGTTCTTATCTGCAATTTTTACTACTCCTTCCTTCTGTGCCTTGCAAGTCTTGTTGCCTCAGCTGCCCACATGGACTAATGCCCTAAATGGACCTCTGTACAAGCCCCTTTCCTCCTTTCCTTCTTTTTTTTAACATGCTCTATATGCATTTGTTACCACATGTTATTAGGTAAGTCATTCCATATCACAGGTTTTGAAACTTTCACGGAAGATGTGCTGCTCAATTTCTGGATGTATTTCAGGAGTTGAAATTTAAAGGCAGTTAGCACTTGAAGCTGAAGCCAGTGACAATCATGTTTTGCAAATATACAGTATTTTTGTAAAAATTATTCCTGTTGGCCACCTAAATTAATGTCTACTGTAAATTTCTTTGCACTTCATCTCCTCATATACTTTATAAGGTAAAAATCAGTCCTAGTTCATGGAAATGCTGTGATTGTAAATGTTTGTAAGACATAAGAAATTATCTAACGATGAGCCTTGGCAAATCAAGGAGATGTACAGTTCACATCCTTGGCAACAGAAGAGCAGCTATCTGTAAGAAAAGACTCAGAAGAAAACAACTGGCGCTGTAAAACTCCCTTGGCAAAACACAAGTGGTTACAGTAAGCGTTGAACTACTCCCAAATGCTTAAGATTTCATGCCTGCTTTTTGTTTAGTCTATTGCCCAATCTGGAAGAAGCCCTGCAAATGAAGGCTAATGTTAACATGAATAAGCAATATAAAATGCCTAGTGTAACATTCAAAATAGGGTCAGAAAATCTTCATCAAAATGAATGTTTAAGCCTGTTGTTAGGGAATGACAATCGCTCAAATTTGTTTGAGGTTTTGGTTTTGGTTTTGTTATTTTTTTTATGGCTCTGATCCTTATACATACAACCATCTGATACACTTGAGGTATAGCTAACTGGCATCTGTTATGAAAAGCAACACACATGTAGTTTTACTCACACTTGCCAAAAGCTTTCTGTCTATCAGTCTAGATACCGGGAAGCACATCACTGTCCATTAATAGCCACATTTTCAGAGCTTGCTCTTCCTTTTTATATCTAAGTGTCAGATATATTTGAATTCTACTTAGGCAAGCATAGCTCTTCTTTTGAACGATACATTTTCTTGAATGAACTGTAATGTATTTTCACAATTTGGTTATGGTAACTATTGCAGCCAACACAGCGTAAGTGTGATGGGCAAAACTGATGATTTTCAGCTTTTATATTTTAAAAATATAAAAGACACCTTTAGGCATTACATAGTTGCTGTGAGCCAGCAGAGTAATAAATGCTATATGGAAATTTTAGAAAGGCCTCTAAAAAGCATGGGGAAGTGTATCATAGAGTCTGTAAGCAAATTAACAATGGCATAGACCTAAAGTTCACTGTAATCTCTTTCCTCAACTTAATGGAGTTGATAAGGCATTAAAGCTGCTTGTCATTGTTATATTTTGCCTAAGATTTTATAAATATTGCAGAATGAGGTTTGGATTTTTTTCAAAACCATTTGTAAATTTCACATTAATTACTAAGAAATTTTTGCCTGAAAATGAACTCAGTGTCTTTTCCTTAAAGAATTCCAAAACTATAACTTAATAGTCCTTTTTCAGCGTACAAAAAGCAGTTTCACATGGCTGGAAAACAACAAGAAGATGTGTTGCAGAAAAGAAAAATAATTGTTCCATAAAATCTGACCTTAACATTTCCATGTATTTGCATTTGAAAAATTCAGTTATGTCTTATACTCCTAACATTCATTTAGATGTAAATGTTCAAAAGTTTATGTTACAAAGGCCATCACTTGATCTTGAGATACTTTATTTTTTAAAATGTTTTATGTTATTATGTTTTGTAGTATGTGAGCTGGGCAACCAGATGTATGCAAATACTTATTCTCATTTTTCTCTACAGAGACTATTTCTTCTAGACTGACTATTTTTTTCCGACATGAAAAGATATTACTGCTTCCTATACTCCTTAATGCTCTTGCATCACAGCTGCCAGACTATGAGTTTATCAAAATTATCTTTAATGTTAGAAAGAGCAAATGAAGATGGATAGGTAATGTTCAAATTATGCAAATACAATGTATTTATTAAATTGTAGATGATAGAATCATAGAATGTTAGGGGCTGGAAGGGACCTCAAAAGATCATCTAGTCCAACCACCCTGCCAGAGCAGGATCACCTAGACTAAGTCACACAGGAACACATCCAGGTGGGTTTTGAATGTATCCAGAGAGGGAGACTCCACAACCCCCCTGGGCAGCCCATTCCAGTGTTCTGTCACCCTCATTTGTAGTGGAAATCTTCTGCTGCCATGAGCATATCTGAACAGACAATGGAGTATTTCACTTACAACTTTATAATAATGAATAGCTACAAGAAGTATTTTAATACTTTCACAGATGGAGGCTACAAGCACTTCTAATTCCTAATTGTTTTGTAAACTGAAAATGAAAGTAACATTGTTGTCAATATGATGTTTCTGTTTCACTAAGACTGAACAGTTTTAGCTGACAGATCCATAGGTAGACAATACTGGGTAATGCTGTTATGCTCATCCATGACATCAGTAGAAGGTGCTGTTTGTCTATGATGTCAAGACGTTAATTTTTAGAAGATATACTGGAATTATTTCTCTTTTGGGGCCCATGATGTCTCATAGTTCATCACAAGACACTGTGAAACCTTCCTGTATTAGTTGTGTAAGCCTTGTAATAATTGCTGCTGTCTTTATTGACCCATGCAAGTTATTTCTATTTTTCATCTTTCCTGCCCTGATGGTGGATGGTGACATTGTAAACACTGTCTGGATGAGGTGGGGTTATAATTAGGTTCTTGATTAATTAGAAATGTATGAATTCTTCAGTTCAAACTCAGATCATGATCATTTTATCATTCACTATATCCGTACTGATTCAATGTACCTAGGAATAGTGTCCCCTACTGCCAGTAATTCAGCTATGATAAAATGAGTTGTTTATGAACATTTAGTATTGTATTACTGGGTCTGATAATTGCACAGTTTCTGACTGCAGCTTACTGTTACACTTTATTTAATGAATAACTTGAGGTTATGACTAAAATATAGGTACAAAAACATGGCTGTAGTGTCCTGCTCTATTAAAAAAAACCCTAAACAACAAAAACAGATTATTAAGATTCTGTCACTGTATTTTTGCTCAATGGCTGCTTGCTTTAATTCAATATGTATAATAAAGTACATTAGATTTTACTCAAAGTTCCCTAAAGTTGTTGCCAGTCTTAAGTCAGCTGTAAGGGTTGGATCACACTTGATTTAACACAGTATTTTCTGCCTTCATCTGAAGCCTTGCATCAATAACATCTATTAAGGACTTGTTTTTCATTCTGTGTGATCAGAAACACTGTGGACAGGTGGGTCTTGTTTGCTTTGGACAGCATCAAAGTATAAGGAAGAAATATTGACGTATGAAGGGCAGGCTTTTCCAGATCAGAAAAGGATGGGGTTAATTAGGATACCATCTGTAGTAGCTTTCAAGGTGGAGTCATTGGCATGAATTACACATAAATTAATCTGATTCTTCTCTTCAGGCATATCTGTCCCAGAGTAAGTAAACAATCCTTTCCGAAACTCAAATTCTGTCCCATAGAAAACATAGGAGAGGCCTTTTAAATTTTTTTCTTTTCTTTTCATTTCTATTCTTTTTTTTTTTTTTTTTTTTTCCTGAAGATGAGCTAACATTCTCTCTTTCTAACTCCCACCTTGCAGGTAGGAAAGTAAGCACATAGCTGGTTAACTTTATGTGGATTATACATAAACTGCTCTAGATAAATGTGATTTGTTGCATCAGTCACTCATTATCTCTTTGCTTCTATATGCTGAATATTTCTGTAGTTTACATCAATTGAAATTGGCCTTTACTACAAAAACTCACATTTCCTAAAACTGAACTTCATGTAGTCACTGTGACCACCAAGATCCTCATCTGAAAACCTGTTTGGTTTTTGCACTCCTTTCCAGGAAGTCCTTACTAAAAAGCAGGGTTTTAGGTTATTCTGAGACTGCTGCAATGGTCCATGTAACTTCATCCTCTGTTTGGTTAAATTCTTGCTTTATCATTAGAAATGATAAACTCTTCAATGGTCCATTGTATGGCACCCTTCTTACCCTCTCAGAGAGAGGAAAGCTGTAGATGCAGCAAATCTTGAAAACTACAGGTCAACCATTCTTCACGTTTGGTTTCAGTGGTATTTTCAAAGAATCCTGGCCTTCTGCATCCCTAATGGATGAGGTTTGAGAGTCCTTTCCTGGTATCCTTTAAGCTACTTAGCTATCAATATCAGTTTTACTCTATCCATTTCCAGCTCTGACAATGTGAGATGGTCAGCTCTGAATGTATCTAGGAAATACTCCATACTTCAGAAATGCCAGCAAGAAGTATGTGAGAGATTTTCATGTTTAATTATCAAAGCCTAAAAACTGACAATGGAACAGAATGTGGCATAAGGTCTAACTTTTAATAAAACAAAAATATATCTTTTAAAATGTAGTTATCTCCTCAGGGGCCAAATTTCATGAACACTAATGAACTCTTACTGACTTCACTGCTACAGATATTTTTGGGAAGTTTAACCTGATAAGAGAAAAATAAACCTAGTAATAAAACACAATGTCTACAATTCTGTTCAATCCAGGTCTCCCAACTGTATTCAGTTCAGAATACAGAAAGATTTTTATAAATTCCACTTCCCTTGGGTGTACATTAAATACTTAGGGTTTAGAGTGCCAGCAAGACTTCTGCTGCTACATCTGTATCTTTTTTTTCCTTTATTTTTTTTTTTTTTCCACATGAGCAATTCTGGGCCAGAAGGCCAGGTAATAAAAGTATACTTTGCATGTGTCATGATTTAACACCAGCCTGCAACTAAACACCATAAACTCCCAGTGGGATGGGGAAAAGAATGGGAAAAGTGAGTAAACTCCTGAGTTGAGATAAAGGCGATATAACAGGTAAAGCAAAAGCCTAACAGACAAGAAAAGCAATACAAGCAATTAATTCATTATCATCAGCATGAAAGTGTTCAGCCACCTCCAGGACAGCTAGGGTCCATCACATGTAACGGTTACTTGGGAAGACAAACACCATCACTCAAAAAGTCCCTTCTGCCTGCTTCTTTCCCCCAGAGTTATATGCTGAGCATGATGCCATATCATATGGAATATCCTTTTGATCAGATATGGTCAGCTCTGCTGGCTTTGTCCCCTCCCCAGTTCTGGTGCACCCCCAGCCTACTCACTGGTGGAGTGGGGAAAGATGCAAAAAATGCCTTGACTGCTCAATCACTGCCCAGACATAGCTAAAACATCCCTGAATTGTCAACACTATTTTCAGCACATATCCAAAACACAGCCCCATACCTACCATCTATTATGAAAAAAATTAACTCAATCCCAGGCAAAATCAGCACAACCTAAGGGGCAGCCAAGGGGGAGATGGAGGGGGGCAGCAGCAGGAGGTGCAGCACTGACTCTGTACCACAGTTTGAAGGTCTGGCAGCACTTGTGAGGCCAAAGGGCTGCAGAAAGCAGTGGCCTTTCCCACAGCAGGTCTCCCCCTTCCTTACAGCCCTACACTGCTGGAGTCAAGACCTAGGCTGTCTCAAAGAGCAACCAAGACTAGAAAAGAAAGATACCAGAGGTATCTACTCTGGGGTAGAGAGGGAAAAAATCTCTCCAGGGCCAGCAGAGAGAATTACATTTTCAAGCTAAAACCTGTTTTAGGACCTTTTCCAGTACTGAAATTTATAAGTTAGAGTAGATTTTTACTTTCTCAGAGTGCCTCCTTGAGTGATCCCAGCACAGGCAGCTGAGTGAGCAGCACTGAAGATGGATGGGGTGCAGAAAGTAAAAGGTGGCACCTATGAAGAGCAGTGAACAGGACAGGTGACCCTACACTGGCCAATGAGAGATTTCAGCCCATATACATCATATTTGGTATAAAGTTGAAGGATCATGTGGGTCTTGCCCTTTTGTTCCACTTTGCCAGATTTGCTTGGCTTGTCTCTGGTCCTCTTCTGGTTTCTTCCTCAGAACATCCAAGGAGGACTCTGTCAATTCTGCCTTCAATCCCAATCTGTGTGTTCCTGAATCTGGTACCAGAATACAGCTTCTGAACACAGCTCCTTTCTGTTGCTGGGCCTAGTCGGGGACTTCCCAATGCCTGCTCCACAGCATCAGTGGTGATGGTGTTGTAATTACCATCAGGGGCATTGGGTTTGATATTGGTTTTGCATATATTTGTATATATTCCATTTTTTATTATTATTTTCATTAAAGGTGTTCTAGATTCCTTTTCTAATTGCTCAGTCTCTCTCCCTTATTCCCTTTCTCTTCCCCTTTGGGGAGGGAAGAGGTTAACAGAGAATGTCTGTTAAAGGACTAAGGGGCTGACCCTAAACTTTGACACTGGAGTGTACCAGACAGGCTTGGGAAGCAGGCTTTGCTCCCAGCCTTCAGCATGGCTGTCTGTGCCTTGAAATTCTGGTCGCCATACGAACAATACACCCAATGGTCATGTGGGATTAGTACTGCCAAAGATCTGTCATGACCTCTCTTGACCAAAACCTCTTCTGTATGATGAAAGACTAATCTGGGTGACAACCACAAATCAGGTGAGAGAAGGCCCTGCCTGTTTTGAATAACTTGCTCCCAAGTCACACAGTCCCTCCCCTGAGTATGAGCTCTGCTGTTTTATTTCTGGGACGAAACAAGTCCTGGAAGGAGCCTCCAGGGTTGTGTGCTGAGGAGCAACAGCACACAGAAAAACAAAATTAATGTGATTGCAACAACTTCTGTTGGTGTGCATGGCATGGGAAGCCACAGTTAGTGTAGCCAGTGCTGCAGTATGGTGCAAGCTGTAAGCCAGTGATGGGAAGAGCAGTAGACACAAAAGACTATAGCTTAAGTACTAAGGCAGGGACTACTCCAAGGTGCATGTGATGTGAATGAGGCCCATTTGCTGCAGAATATGATAGACAGAAATTGGGCCCATGGCTGCCAAGTTTTACATATCATTGCTAGACGTCCCAAATAATGCCCATTTCTCACACTACACAGTAAAATGTGTTTCAGTTACTAAAAGGCTATTTCATATATGTTTTCACAGTTTTGAAGAATTTTTCCAAATACTTAGGAGAAGGTGTTGGCATATTATGTTTATATGGTAAGTCTGATCTGAAATGCATTGGACCAGCACATACTTGCCATGCACAAATTAGTGTAAGCTTGGAAGGACAGCATAACAGAAGATGCTTTACAAAGCTCAGTCATACTCTGCCCACACTCAACCCACCCTGTCTGTGTGGGTTGTGAAGAATCACTTTCTAAGTTTGCACCTAAAATAATTTAAAATCTAATCTTCTTTTCATTGTGCAGTCCCTTGGACATAATGGAGCCAAGGTCTGGAAAGTATTAGGGAGGTCCCTACTGACTGGTGTGTAAGTCTGAGAAACATGGACACCTAGTGCTTATATAGTGTGAAAAAGAAGAAAGGGGCAAAATGAACAGAAAGGCGTGGGGATTATTTGTTCTGAAGCAAATGGGCAAGCTTCACATTTCACCCATTTCAGTATCAGTCTTCTTTCTAGTGTGATTCTGGCAATGCACATGATATCTTTAAGAGAAAAAAAACAAACTTCTGATTCAAGATTTAATGTGCTTAAGAACTCATACTAAAAAGTAATTGCATTGGCTCAGGTGCTATTAAAATATAAACACAAGAGAGTGATCACATCACTTTCTTCTATATCAGTCAAACTGCCACAGCTTCTGAGGAGATGCAAGGCTGCAGAACAGGAATGATAGAGAAAAACTGCCATAGCTCACGAGGTGGTGGATCACTGCAGGAAATTGCCCTCTTGTCTATGGTTACACAAGGAATTAACGTTTTGGAGAGGTTCGCAGAGGATGTGGCAGGTCTTTTTCATAAACCCTTCCAAAAAGTGTTGCTGTTACAAGTGGTTTTGATGTGCCATTCTTACTTTTCAAACGTCCATCATGTAGCACCTAGTTGAAAAAAAATCACTAGTTTACTAATGGAAGACTCTTACATAAAGGTAATCTAAGATTTATGAATTAAAACATATTTTGGCAAAAATATATTATGAAATTTAAAAAAGAAAAATAAATTAAAAAATACTCCAAAACCCTTAAAAATACCTTTAACATTTTTAACTGCATAGGATTTCTGCTCTAATGTGGAAATAGTAATTCATAATTTTTCTTACATGGACAATTTCACAGCGTATTTGATGTATTTCTCTCCTAAAATGCCCATCATCAGAAAGGTTTAGAAAATAGCTCCCTGAAAGCTGCTATTTATGGATTTGAGACCTGAAGCAGGAAGTCATATTTGATAAAGAATACAATAAAGAGATTCGCAGTCTTAACATATACATGGTGTCATCAGTATGGATTAATTCAATCCATCCATTTAAATGGCCCCTTGAGTTATGGTCTACTGAACCAAATAAAGTGGTTCTTGGATGGGACTTTGCTGACATTATTGATTTCCAGCAACTTGTGTCAAGTCACTCCAGGATGTCCCATTACCTCAAATTCTCCAGGGGCCAACTCCACCCCACTGTACAAGACTTCTGGAAATACGTAGTTGGTGCCAAATGTGCCACTGAGGGAGAACATCTCAAACTTGGTCTGAGCTGTCTCCACCTGCTGCCCACATGTGTTCAGGTCTGTGCTCTTGCACTTCAGCAGCGTACATACCTGCAGGGGATTGAATATAAAAAGGTAATATACTGTTAAACTTTCCAAGTTAAAGACCTGAATTTGATAGTAAGAAAACTTCTCACAATGAAGTCATAGAGAAGTGTTTTGGGCTTGTGGGTTGTAGGCATATGCAACCTGCACTTAACCCTACAAAACCAATTACCTGCCAATGGTATTTAATGAGGGAACCATGAAGTCCATCAAATGCACCCAAGACATACACTTCAGCTTTGCTGTTGTTTGACATCTGATATATCAAATGACAGCAGAGGTCTCCTTGGCAAACCGTGTAATTTCCAGCTTTGCGCCTGAGTTCAGAGAATGTGAATCTATCCCTCCGGACAGCTCCTGGGAAAGTGTCGTTTTCTCTTGGAAATTTCTCAATGCTTGTAGCATACAAGCTCCAGTTGACAGCAGGTGGAAAGGTGGGGGAAAGACGGGGGTGTGACCTCAGCTCTGCTAACAGGATACGTCCCTCCTCAGTCCTGCTGTCGTAATGATAGGCGGCAGCTCCCTCTGGCGTGAACAGCCCACTGCCTGCCAAGGACACAGACCAGCTCTCTGTCAGCTGGCAGCCTGGAGAACAGCTCAACAGAGGGGCCAGCTGCCCCCCATGCCACACGGGTGGGATTTTTCGGTGATACTATTTTCAGTCAACACATTATGGAGAATTTTAGAAGAATTTTAAAGTGCAGAACCTGAAATTTTTTTTTTCAATGTGTATTCAATTATCAGCTTTAAGTTATTAAGTTCTGTTTAAAATATTTCTTTCCATTTAACTGTTGATTGAATTTTAAACAAAAAATGATACTTCAAATTTGAGGCTGAAAATTTAAGTGCAACTTTGTGCTATTTTTGGTGTGACATTTCACTGTTAAATTATCAAAAAATAATGTCATGGACTTTCTAATTTTACCTTTCCCAGAACATACAATATTGTTTTGCCTGAAGATCTTACATTCAATACATCAAGAAGTGAAACACTGTTTTACAGAGACATCACTACTTCTAAAACATGTCTGCCCACCTCTGAATCCATTACTCTGAAGTACTCTCTTTTCCCAAATGCAACTCACCTGTCATTGCGAAGTCAATATTGTGAGTATTTGCTGAAAGTAAATTGACACCCATGCCCATAGCCCAGGCAGAGTGAAACTCAATGGCAGTCAGAAATGGCAGGACGTTCATCCAAGCTGTCGGGAAGAGCACAGTGTCCACCTGCAACTTGTTCACCAGGACCACAGCAGGCTCATAGAAAAGGATGTCGAAGCAAGTGAAGATGCCAAACTTCCCAAAGGGAGTTTCAAAGGTGACGGTTTCTGGCTCCTTTGGGTAATTAAATTGAGTTTCTGTTCTAAACAGGTTGTACTGCAGGTGAAGAAAATAGCATATTAGAAACTAAAAATAGAAATTATAAACATCTACATTTGCATCTGAAATAGGTTTTAAGACAAAGCTGGAGACTGAGGTACCTGAGGTAGCCATTGCAGCAGGTTTCATCCCTTCAGCTGATCCTTTCAGCCTGGGGGTGACTGTGCCCCAGCTGACTTCTGGAAGCAATACCCAGCCAATATTAACTGCTAAATCCTGCCAAGACATCACATACAGAAGTGCTGTCTGGCTTGGCTGAAATGGTTCCAAAGACAAAATAACGTTTACTGAGTGTGGAAAACTGTGTCACTGCTTATTTCCTGTTACATATCATAAATTTAGCCCTTAGGAGTTTGCCATCTGTCATGTACTCTGCAGCTGTGATGCTTCTGGGAATAATGTCAGGTCGATCAAAAACTTGACTTCTTTTCCCTTTGGCCATAAGAATCTCATATGAGATCATCCTGGATTGGTTGTTGCTCAACAATAATGCAAACTTGTTGTAAAAGCCAGCTGAAATAGGTGCCAGTGAGATGAAAAATATATTGATCATTAACTCCAGGGTGATGCTGAAGTGCCTCCTTACCTTGTGGTAACGAGCCACCAGTTTCCCCTCTGCATCAAAGACGACATTGGTATTGTACTGATAGCGACCATCACTGGGGCAGCTGGGATCACTGGAGTTACACGGCTTCTTGTCCCCAATGTTTGCAACCACATAGATGGAGTTATTCCTGGCCATGCAGCTGAGTCTTTCCTGCACTGGTGCTGGAACAAATCTAATGTATTTTAGGAAAAAAAGAAAAACAAAACAAAAGAAAACAAAATTTATAAATTTAAGATCAGATGTGGAAGAAATGCATCAGAGTGCACTGACAGCACATACCAAGGTGCTGAAAAAGGTATAGATTAAATCATAGTTTCTGTTAATTTTATTCTTTGTTCATAGCTTCATTTTAAATTGCTGGTCTCTTAGCTTTAAATAAAAATGTTCTCCCTGTGTCCTTTCTCATAGCCTTAACAATGATACTTTGTGCATGGATGTAATTCCCAGCTAACACACATACAAAGATATGGACAGCTTCAGAAAACAAGGGAGACAATAAATCAGTATACAGACATAAAGTTAACTTCAAACTACAATTTCAGGCAGATGTAAAATTCATTTCAAAAGGCAGCTGCCAATGAGCCTGAGTAAAAAGTGGTCAGAGCATTTACAGATCTGAAGACTCCTGAAATCTAGCTTCATAAAGTATTTTATGGAATTCAATTTAGAAATCACCCTGCCACATGAGCTGAGCACTGAATAATCTTGTCTAATCTATGCATATGACAACATAATAAAATATCTTATACTTACAGGACACTTTCACAATTGATCTAAAGTTTTACGTGTTTTAAAAATAACTATTTTGTCCAAAATTTCCTCATTTTGCAATTTATGAAAGAGATTGCCTCGATGTTTTCTAATATATATTCCCATTACCACCTAATTAAGAGTTCTTTTTGATTAATCTAAAGTCTCTGGCAATTGGGATTTTTAATCGAATTAAAAAATTTAGCAGTTCTTAGGCATCTATTGGGAGCAGCTCATAATTCCATAAGACACCAATTGAAAGCCACATAAATCACAGCAGAAAGAATTACCTTGTGGAGTCTGTGCAGGGAATCCAGTTGACCGCTGGATCAGGGATATCCTCCAGGTAGGGATAGATGGTTTCTCTTGTGAAACGCCAGCCGTAAATGCCATCTTCAGG
>JAOEGS010005592.1:909-19499 GCA_025447755.1 Corythornis vintsioides
CCCTGGATCTGTTCCTGGGTGACCTGGTCTAGGTGCCCCTGCTCTGGCAGGGGGGTTGGACTGGATGATCTTCTAGCTCCCTTCCAACCCCTAACATGCTGTGATTCTATGATTCTATATTTCAGTGAAAAGGCAGAAGGTCAAGTAGTTCATATTTCTTCAGCTTATTATAGCAATCTAGTTCTAATAAATTTTGAAGTGTTGTCACCTGAGTTTTACTTTGTCAACAGTTGTAGGAAAGTTACTGTCATCATACAGAATGGAAAACTACTTTCATTTTTTTATGGTATGATATTATTCAGCTATATAGTGTAGTTTCTCTAGTATTCTTTTTCCCACTGAAAATGCAGTAGTCCTACATTACTTATTAAATTACTCAATTCCTTTAAAATTTCCTGTTTTGAGTGAATTCATGGGAACTATTATATAGCAGGGTATGTTGTCTTAAAAGGTGCAGTTTATTCATCCACCTTCTTTCCTTTCATGTTGGAGCCTGTGCCATCCAAATCTCTTGTAAGGCTTAGGGCTGTATTTCTTTAGTAGGTTTATCTCTGGCATTCAGATGAACGAGTAAGTTCAGCAGAATCAAGAACCAGATTCCACAATTTTTACAATAAATTCTAGGGCAGCTAAGAGGAAATGTACCTTTAATGTTGAAATAATTCAAGGTAGAGCATGTTTGGAAATTTTGACAAATCTGGAGAAAAAAAAAATAAATCTGCATTTTCACTCTCAAAAATGAAAGTGAACTGTTTTATTGTTTTCCTTGTGTTTTGAGTTATTATTATTATTACATTATATTGACTTATTTCCTTCTGTCATGTGAAATGACTGATTTCTGTCCCCAGGTAAATTGCTTCCTTTTCTGATGTCTGTCTTTTTCTTGTAGATCAGAGTTCCAATATGGTCATGCTCTTCAAAGGGAAGCACTGAATACACAGCTCATTTATCAAGGCAGAAGTGTTTAACTATGACCTTAAGCACATGCTGCTGCTTGTTAGTTTAACTGAAGCTCCACAAACATGATAAAAGGTAACTGACCTTTATTCTGTACTCTAGGTATCTGTTTGATGATGATCACACTTTGTCCAGAGGTTTAACAAGTGTTTACTTTTTAACTAACTCTCTGATTACCTGATCCTCTTTTCCCCTACTCTCTTCTGTCATAATATGATGCAGCTTTTTCTTTAGTCTTTGACATTTCAAGTGAGGGTCACTGTATTTATGCAGTGCCAAGAACTAGGAACAGTCTTATGTGCTGAGTGTGCTCTTCCCCATTGTTCTGCAAATGAGTCAACATGAAACCAAATAGTGATAATGTGTTGTTATGATTAAGGTTAATAAGCTACTGATTATCTCTGTAGACTACAGTTTTAGACACATTATTTAAATTGATTGCTTTGTTGAACTAGTTGATAAAAGACCCAAATTTCCCCTTATTGTGATAAAGGTTGTTACAAGCCTCTAAAGGGATTGTGAAACATTACAGAACAGAACAGTTTACTCTGTCAGGTACATTATAGGTTTATCTTCTGGTGATTGTAGCACATTATAGTTGCAGAAAGCATTGTTTTGTAACAAAAAGATGCTCCTCTATGTCTCTGAAACAGTTATTTGAAAAAAAATCAACCTTTTCAGAGCAACCTATTATTACCTTTCTGATGTGTGCCATGAATGGAACAAATGACAGTCAATGAACCTGGCATTTCTCAGCATGCAAGACCATTAGTTGTATGTAATCTGGGCTTTACTAAAGTGGTCTAAACATGAATTCAGTAGCTCAAGACAACTGTCTTTCCATAAAAATCACTGAAGATATGAGCTGTCTATAACAATCTCATTAAAAAAAAAAAATCCCAAACAAAGAACCTCAAACATAACTGTAGCTGAGACCTTGTCAAAACTACAAGCCTTCAAAAACACTTACTAACCTTTAAAATTAACAAAAGCTTTTTAAAAGAACAAGCTTAAAACAAATCCCTATATGTGTTTATGGGATACATAAATCTCAGATCAGAGATTATATGCAGAATACTTTTTTTTTTTTTTTTGGACACTTGAAATTTTGAAAACACTGACCAGAATATGTCAGAGATATGATGTCTCATAACAGAGATGTATGTTTTTACTCTAGATCTCTAAGAGGATAATTTCTTTTGAAATTCCCAGTCAAATCTAGTTTTCTAATAATGCCAATTATTCATGCTGTAATTTTTACTAGTCCAGGGGAAGATTCACAGATATAAAAAAAAAAAAAAACCAAAACCAACAAAAACACACACCAAAAAAAAAAACACCCAGCAAAAACCAAAATAACAACACAAAACAGAAATAATACTTGAAAAAGCTTTCACTGATTTTTTTATCTGAGGGTTCTGAGTACTACCAACTGGGACATTACAGACAAGTTTGTAATTTTATGGTTTATCATGCTGGTTGACACCCCAAATAAGAGCAGCTGAACATTGAGTTCAAAAAGGGCTATACAGCACCATAAGAAAAAAAAAAAAAGTTAGATTTCAAACTTCATTTGTTTTGAGAAGTTCCAATTATTCTAAAAAAAAAATTTCTCAAGTTCCAATAATTTCTTTTCAGCTTTCACTTGCTTAACTTGATCTTGTGTAACCATCTCCACAATACATAAATATTAAGTCATTTGTTTGGATGTGGTTTTGAGGGACATGGTTTAGGGGTGAACTTTGTAGAGTAGGGTCAGTGGTTGGACTTGATAATCCCAAGAGTCTTTTCCAACCTGAATGATGCTATGATTCAAAAAAAAAAAAAAAAAAAAAAAAAGGAAAAATGGAAGTCTGATACTTGACAGCCAAACTGCAAGTATTTTTAATCATGTAGGTTTCATGCCTGTATCACAGGGTGTTTGTGTGAGAACAAAAGAGTGTGTTAGATCTCTTGCATATTTCTAAAGCTGTGGTGAAATTTTTATTTTTGCTAAGTGAAATTGAAATGAAGTGTCACTGCTAGAAGCTGAATGCAAAATGAAAATTCAAGAGCTTGTGCTGCAAATACTTGATTTTTCATGTGTAAGATAGGCACTTGAATAAATAATATGATACTGTATGTGTCTCAGCATGTCTCTCCTACTTAGGGAATTTATTAAATCTAGATATACCTATTTATATAGAATAATTAGCCGACTGTGATCACTGAAATGATCATTATTACAGATAGGATCAGGAAAAATCCTTTCTAAATCTAGAATTCATTGGAGAAAACGAAGACTACAATATTTACATGCCAACAAGAATTCTGTACTGGGTATACAGAAGCTGAAATTTTACTTGTAGTACTTTAAAAGCTGTAGTCCATTACTATTTAACTATCTAAATTAGGTGCAAAATCAGGTTTTACATTTGTAAGACAGATACAAGCAAGTGGTCTATCTTTTTCATTAAGATCATTATTTTTTTCTAAAAAATCCATTTCATAGAACCAATATCAAAATTTGTGTAAACCCTCAAATGAAAAGGACAAAGGGAGGAGTGGTTCTGGTTGTTTTGTCATTTAGAAAATGCAAATAAACCACATGGTTTAAGAAGAGCCAAGAAGCTTTTTAGTCATTGCAAGAGGATTAAAGATTACACTCTGCTGTGTGTCTTTGCTACTGTAGGGTTGCATTATTTTTACCATGTCAGAAAAGAGATGTGAATTCTGGATATGTTGAATACATATAAAGGCATGAACTCTAAATCAGAACTTTCTATACATTTCTGTGGTCTGGGAGAATAATTTGGAGACATGACATTCTTGTAATGTTTTTAGACTTTTCCAAAAACAGGCAGGGACATAGCCCAGTGTGACTTGATTGGCTACAGCCTGTTTCTAGGTCTTTTCTTGTCACAGTTCAAATGGGACTTGGAGACACTGAGGCATCACTTTTGTTTGCATTGGCAGATTTTGAGTGTAGCTGTGGTGGGAATAGAGGGGCCTCCTCCTCTGCCAGCCCTCCTTCTATGAGGACTGGAAAAAAGGCAAGCTTGCTGCTTGGGCTCATTGAGGATATAAACTTATCCTGAAGTATTTCAGTGTTACTCCCTGGAACAAAAGGGAAGCAGGGAAAGGATGCATCTAGGGGATCATCATTCATGTTCCAGTCTGCTTCTTGAATGGGGCAGCTCCTTGAAAGATTCATAAATTTTAAGGTCATTCATGATTGTCTTGCCTGGCTTGTGTGACACAACCCATAGAATTTTATCCCTTCAGTGTTGCTTTCCAACCCATTAGGATTATATATTACCCTAAGTATATATGTACTTAATGATTCCCCAGTAATAAAAGATATAAAAAATTAATGTCCATAAACACAGCAACTTGTCTGGTGCTACTAAAGACCAGAGAGTGCAGTGTATTGCTTGACAAGTTTTAAGTCATTAAAGTTGACAAGTTTTAAGTCATTAAGAGGAAAAATAAATCCCCCCCCCCCCAAAAAAAAAAATCTTTGAGTGCTCCTGATAGGTTTTCTTTGTGTAAATTGAAGGTGGTGAAGGGAAACAAAGTCTGTCCTATTGCCTGTCTGTTTGGGAGAACAGCATCAATTCCCCCATCTGTGCTGGCAGTGCCCTTTGCTGTGTTACTGATAAAGATGTAAGCAAAGGGGCACAGAAGAGAAGAAGTGGCAGTATTATCATTGTAGAAGATGAATATAGTGGCACTTCTAATTTATTTAGTATTTAGTATTCAGGATTTCGACTTTAATTAGGATTTTTTTGTCACATCATTCATCAAATATACTTGAAAGAATGGAAATTAACACCAAAGTTTCTGTTGCCTCAGGCATGCTTTTAGTACTTCTACTCGTTTTGGTTTATTGTTGTCTGTTCAGTGAAATAGTTTACTTGTGACACTTCACTTAGCTGTAACTGAATTTCAAAAGGGTAAGTATGAATACACGCTCTTTAAAAGTGTATTTTGTGAAGATCCTGTAGCTCCTAACACCTTTATATTGGAAAATATTTGTTTTTCCTTCTCTTTTTTTTCTGGTTTTTTTTTCTTTTTTTTTTTTTCTTTTTATTAACTGATTTCTGTGTTGTGTAATACAAGATACGATACCAGTTTTCACCCTAAGAAGTCGTTATCGAGCTAGCTAACAGAGGAAGACTTTGTGACTGCTGGAATGCTAGTGAGTCACACTCTCTGTTACTTAAGACTTGCACTTTTCTTTAAATGAAATAATACAACTTATTTGCTGAAATCATTCCTGTTTAAGAAGCTAAAAATAACTACAATAATACTGTCTCTGCATGGGGAAAAATTATTATATTAGTTATTACTCCAAGTCTATGCCTTCCATTGTAAGTTTACACTATCCTGGCATAACAGTAGCTGCATTGAGAAATGGTACTCCTTATATTTCAGCTCATAGAGCAGGGGTCTAGTAAGATTTTGAATGAAAAGATGTAAACCAATATCCCAGTCTGAGACTACCCATGATATCAGCAAGGCTACTACTGTCAACACAAAGACATGAGCTGGTGTCTTAGCTGCAGAGTCTAAGCAAGTGCAAATTCTGACTGTAGGTTTCCCCCACAGCTTTGGAATATGAAGTTTTCTTCCTTCTGGATTCTCTGGTACTCAGTGAAGTGCAATTTTTAAGTAGCTTTTCCATTAATAGTAACACTCTCCCTCTTTTTTTATGATTTCTTGTTGCTGGTTTTCAAAACAGGTCAGCATTGAAGTTCAAGGAAACTTTGCCCTTTTTGTGCCATCTCCTCATCTGTACCTGAAAGTTAAATGGACAACGAAGTAAAAACATTTCTGTGTAACTAATCCTACATGATTTTTCATAGGAAGTGTTGCTAATACCCTAGGGTAAGATTTGGGGGTATTAAAAACTTGCATTCTTATTACCAAACCTTTTAAATATGACTGGAGCATCTCACCAGCTTTTAATCTATGTTACAGGAGCTAGGAATTACCCTTCAAAAAGACACATTCTCATCGAAAACATTTGATGCTGTAAAATGGATGTGTACTCCAAAGTTATAAGTATTTACAAGCCCTACAGCACAGCCAGTGTTTTGAAATGGGAGGTAGGTTTCTGCTCTACAAAATGTTTAGTACAATTGTCAAGAGTAAAATGAAAAATAGGAAAAAAAGAAAAAAAAGTGAAAATCAGACTTACCTATAATCTTTCCTACCTCCTGGCTGAATCAGCTAAACACTTCACCAAATGTAAGTGGGATCAAGGCCAAATTCCTCACACATTTCTGAACAGCAAAAAAGAGCCAAACATTTTATTCACCATCATTCAAATACAAGAAATTAAGATGCTTCAGGACACTTTCTTTGCACTGACTAACTTGTGCAGTATATCACCTCTGAAGTATAAGGCAGTATTTGTAAGAACTAAAAATACACATTCTAAGAATAATGCAAACAAAAATAATGGTATAATAAGTATATAGGTGAAGTTATTATGGAGATCAGTTTCATTTTAAGGGAAAACCATGTCAACAGAAACTGCAGTAGTTGCTAAAAGATCCCTTTTATAATAGGACATCATGAACACAGATTTTGTGAGTGCCTAAAGCCAGTTCTGAGTATAAATAAATTGTAGCCCTGAAAATATTATCTTTTGCCTTGTACTTCAGAGCTGTCAGTCAGTATTTTTGATCATTAGCCATCTGTGATTATTTTAATTTTTGCCAGCAGGAGAAGGAACTCTTTTCCACCAGGGAGCTCTGTTATTACAATATAATTTATATGTAAAGAGCTCATTTCATTAGAGTGGAAAAAAAACAACTTTTACATACCTTTTTTTTGTTTGCTTGTTTGTTTGTTTGTTTTTTCCTAAGTTTAAAAGAAACTTCTGTCTTTAAAATATTTATTATGCATTTCTTTTTATATTTATATCTTTGGTGTGGTCCATGTAAAAGCAGTTAACATCTTACTAGAACATTAACAATAATTCTGTGTCTTTGTATTAATTTTCATTTAGCATCCAGTGTGGAAGATTTAGAAATGGAGTTAAACATGGACCTGAGATATTTAACTAGAAAAACTGCTATTTTTCAGTTCCATTTGAAATGAATTATTTTTAAACTCTAACTGTGCCTTTATCACATATTTGTTAAAATCCTTAGAGGGTCATTATAGATTTGCCTCCCATCAGTCTGTTGAAAGAATGACTTTATAATGACCTTGTTTTCACAAGGAAAGACTTGCTGAGATGAAAATGAAAATGTAGCATCTCCCTGGTTTATTAAAATGAAACACCACCCAGTGGTATAGTATAAATCTCTATTTTTATTGATATTGTAAATGCTGAGATTATAAATTAAGTGAAATCAATTGGTTCTTGATAATAAAATAAACATAAAATAAATTAATTTATAAACTTAACTAATTTTTTTTTTTTTCAAAGTCTATGTCACTGGTGACAAGTACCTGTTGCCACTATTTTCAGCAACAGTTTTTGGAGGTCTTAAAATGTGAAAGCATTCAGGTGAGCTTATATATGAAATCCACATCAGTATGGCTGTCTACACACGATGCCTGTGTTTAATATTCTCAAAAGGCAATGGAGTTCTGTGTATACCAAGAATAGTTCCTATGCATTTACATAAGTACACACAAGTTGTCTGTTTCTCACACCAGAACTGTGGTACAGATAATGTCTGTATTTTTAGCTCATCTCTCACAGATCTTCAAGAAGACAGTTCTAAAAGCAACGAAAATTGCATACTGAATTGCCTTTTCTTAGTGTAACTACATTACTTTACATCCTCAAAGCAACTTACTTTGTCTATTTGACTTCTGAATTTGAATCTATTCCATGATCTGACTTATCAGGTCAGATGAATAGTCACTGGGAATAGAATACATAATTCAGCAGTTATACACCATTTGTATTTTACCCTACCTGAACATATGGATTTATGTAATACAGATATGCTTCACATAACAGCTCTTCCAGACCTTTTATCAGTAGGATAGGTGAATTTTAGTGTGAGAATTGGTTAGAAAAGCTCTCTAATTAAAAGAAAAATACCTCATGAGGACATGCAACTTTTCTCTATAGTTACATTATGAGGCAAATAGCAAGAAGGAAAAAGATAAATTTCAATAGAAAACTGTAATAATTAGTTGATACAATTGGACTCAATGTCAAATCTTGGATTCCTGGGTGCCTTGGGTTTGCACATACATATCACCTTACTATTGTACCAACTGATTCTTCACAAGGAGATCCTTAAGTAAGAGTAGTAGTGGAAAGGATTTCTCTTCCCCTCTCCTCTCATTTTTTAAGTCTAGTGAGGGATTTGCTTTATAGCAACATGCAATATTATTATGTGTGCAATACAAGGTTCTCTCTTCATTTCACAAACATGTAGTAACTTACACTATTAGTGCAACATGGCAAGAGCAAATACATAAAAGATCTGTCGAGAATCTTATGATGACACTACAAAAATTGGAGTAGGATGTAGATAGGTCACCTCGAGTTAGGTCTTGTTCAGCCCCATGAAGTGAGAGCTCTCCTCGACCTCCATCTCTGTCCAAGTTTTGTTCAGAAGCAGTCAAACCCATTATGCAACTCACAGCACAGTAAAAAGGAACATTTGAGAAACTCATTTCAGAAGTGAATGGGTGGTCTAATATAAAACACTGATGTAGACACATCTGCAGCTCCCCTGAGATCTCTGCTTCTGTCATATTCACTGGAACTGGTTAGTGAGTATGTTGGCATAAAGTGACTTGTAGAATCAAACTCTACAAGCTGGGAAAGGTGATAAAGCAGGTATGTTTATTACAGCACTGGGTTCAAAAGGGATAATTCCTCCTGACTCTCACACCATTTCTCTGAGCAATCAGTAATTTATAACACAAAACATGCATATTCAGAGACATAGGCTGGATTAGTATAATTAGTTCTAGGAATAGGCATGATTGTTATAATTATTTCAGGGAACTCACTATCATAGGTGTCCTCCCATTGACACCTGCACATTATCTGGTGGTTGTGGGATGGGGTCTTCTAGAGGAAGGCCCACAGTCTTCCTCACGCCTTTGGCTTAGAATGCAAGGTTATGCTGAGCTGGCAACCACAGCACTGGCACAGTCCAGCTTATCTGGGGAGGGCCTTCTCTGTCTCTTTGTGGCTCAGAGTTAGTCCCCATTATCTACAAAGACCAAGGCTGGCAGATAGGCTGCAGCAGCTGCAGTTGTGAAATCAATATAACTGTGTAAAAACTTAAAGAGGACAAAGGGACTATGGATACTATAGATTCTTTATGACTCAAAATGACAGGAATGGGTCATGCACACTTGTATCACAAATATATTGACTGCCTTCGTAGCAAATAGCCTAAAAAGTAACAGATTTAATGGTTAAAAGGTTTAATGAAGATAACATTCTATGAATATATGGTAACTTTTGAAAATTGTAATAGCTTGCAGTTGTATAGTAGAAAAGTACCAGAATTGATCAGCACAAGGTTTTCTACATTTGTTACAAAACTGCCTCCACAAACTATCCTGGTTCTGTTAGACAAAAATATTCTTGGGACAAGCTGAAAGTAATTTGCTTTTTACCTCTTTATTGCCAAATTTTATTTGATTTGATTGAATCTATATCTTCGTGTAGATCCTGGAGCACTACTGAACTTTCACAATTCCAGTCTATCAGGGCAAATCTGCAAGTAATAATCCTCATTTTTAGCAGCAGGTATTCAACGAATGGCAGGTGGCAAATAAAGCACTTGGCGAATTGTTTTAATTGCATTTATCTCCCACCTCCCAGAACTTGAGAAAGTTTTAGAAAACAGGAGAGGAACAAGATGGATTTCTTTGCTGCTTTCATTTTGTTCCAACACCACTTACTTTCAGAAGAGACTTGCTGATATAATTTCACTGCCTTTCATGTATGGATGATATTTAAACTGGTACAACAAAGGGTATATTGTAGTGCAGCAGAAACATACATCACAACAAAAATGAAAGCAAAGAGCTAAATTAGCTGCACCTACTCAAGAATATAATGAAGCTTTTAACCAGAGTCAGTTGACATGGAGTGCAGAATAAAATCCTTTTCTCTTGGGAATTAAACAGAAATGAAGGTTAGCAGGTTTAGCTGTAGTTGTTTTCTGCCATTGGTTCACTTCACAGAGTTACATTAATACAGTGCTACAAGAAAATCATTAACTGAAAAGTTCAGTGTTCAACTAAAAAACTTTTTTGACTTACACCCTTGTTCTTACTATTTTTCCTTGTTCCATGCAACAAAGATTGCACAGAATATAACACATATCCTGTACTGATAAGTATTTGAGGTTAGGCTGGACATTCTTGAACAGAGTGAACATTCTTCAGTGAATGAAGTTGCTGAAGTTCCCTACACCTAATCTTGGTCTATGACTGCAGCAATTTTAGAAACCCACTTCATTTCAAAACTATCATGCTTAATTTATTTATTTTCAAGGCTTTTGACTAGAGTCTCTAGATTTGGTAAATTTAGCCTGTGAGATATCAACTGTATTTATTGGAACATGTGAAAGAATCTTTTGCTGTATAGCTATGGAAGAAACTTTATCCTGTAAGAATCTCATACTGCTAAAGTATCTGCATGGAGCCATAAAGAGCTAGTGCAATCTGGAGATGTGAGCAAAATGAAGATGAAGAGATGGTAATTATGTGCCATTCTTGTTTGATCTCTGCAAAGTGGGATGAGTGATACCTGCTTGTTCCTAAGAAAACCATGTGAAACCTTAGGCAGTAAGATTAATTGTGATAAAGGATAATTAAAGTATATAGATAAAGAGATCAATTTTTACAAAGGTGAAACTAGAACTTGACTTCTCTTTGTTGTTTGTAATTCACATGGAGACTGTGTGTCTGAGACCTTTTTAATTTTTTGAGGTTTAATTGTCTGATATTGCATAGCATGAATTTCTGCAACATGCAGTTGGCATTAGAGGGCATTTAAGGGACATTGAAGCAGTAATCAAATGCCCTCTGCAAAGTATGTTGTCCACTAGCAATAAAAGAAAAAAAATATTCTTTTTCTAAAATTTCTAAAAATGCTTAGACAAATGTTTTTGAAAGAATAGTTTGTCCACACAGTGTTCATTTACTTTATATGTGTGTGTTAATTGTCAGGTGTCTGGGAAAGACCTGGGATTCCATAGCCCACAAAAAAAGCCACAGGAGAGAATTTCCTTGAAAAATGTCACAAAGTCCTCTTGCTCAGGCTCTTAGAAAGGTGATTAGTGTGTAAAGAGATGAGGACTAATGTTTTCCTTTCCATTTTCAATGAACCATATAATCCACTGAAAGTTGTAGCATGGGGGACATGGTTTAGGGACCCTGGCAGTGCAGGGTGAACGGTTGGACTTGATGATCTTAAAGGTCTCTTCCAACCAAATGATTCCATGATTCTATGCTCCTCCTATGGTTCAAATAGCTAACCTAGGGCTCAGAAGAGAAAAAGTTCAACATTCTGCTCTGCTACAGAGTTCTTGAGCAAGCAATCTGATGTTGTATTTCCCTATCTCTGAAAAAGGATTCTATTCAGCTATATATTGGGGATTTTATTCAGGTAAATATATGTAAATATTAACGTTTTTAAGCGGACTACTTTTAAGAGATGCATATATAAGAATTTATCAAGATATCTCTGTGTTTAATAACTTTAGGTAGAGACTGTAGCCTATATTCAAGTCTGAGTATACAGTGTTTACTATATCAGGAATTTTGCTTGACTAAGAATGAGTTATTACTCTCAAATTCAACATGATACTTTTATTCCTACTTTATGGTAAAGTAGGAAGTTTAATTCCAAGTCCACTAACAACCAAATTTATTATTTAAAAAGGAAACAAAATGCAGCCTTCTGGGCATTCATTTGCTTAAAGGAGTTTTTTGTATTTACAGTTAAAAAAAAAAATAACATTTCCTTCTAAGACATTCAGTGAATATTTGAATGTATATGACATTTCTGCTTACTGAAAGGAGGCACCAGAGTGATTACTCAATTGAAAATAATAAGAAATAATAGGGAAAATTCCTGCCATTGTAGTTCAAGAGGAGACAATCACCTTTAAAAGATTATTAAGAACTTCGAAGAATGGAAATAACATTCTAGGCATACTCATGGATGTTTGGTTTCTGAATTTGTGTCTGTCAGTTTGGTATTTTAAGTTAGATAGTTATGAGTTTGCCCATTTCCCTCCAACCCCTTTTTATTTTGCTATTTCTTGAAAAGTGTATCCAGCATATAATAATATAATCCCATTAGCTGTGATTCTCTTTTATCCCCCAAATCGCCATACTTTCTTCCTCCAAGTTTGTTACTGATGAGTCATTTTGAAATCATTTCACAGAGATGTACTCTGAAATTCTCTGAGTACTCAAGAGCAGAAGGATATGCATATGATGGCATTGCATGAAGTTTTTAAAGGATTTTAAATATTCATTGCTCCTGTCTTTTCATTACCTTAATGAGAAAAAGAAAGGAAAAAACCCCAACTAAGCAAACAATCAAAAAACCCCAACAAACCAAACACATTCCCTCTTTCAATGTCTCCTCAGCAAGAATACAATTCTCCAGAGTCGATTTTCCTGATAGAGTCCTTCCTGACTATGTTGGACAAATGTCATGTTCCCTGGCTTTCTCTGTCTTGTAATGAAAATAGACCTATTGCCAGCTACACCTTGCTGATTGCTTCCTACCTGCTGCTAAGGATAATTTGTGAAGTGTAAATGAAGACTTCAGTAGTTGCTGTAGGAAAAAAAGCTACAAGAAGGGACCACTATTCAGCATTCACATAAAACAACCAACAAAGAAACAGTTTTGATTAGCTGGAAATGTGTAAAGTAGGTAAAAAATCTTTAAGTTTTCACAATCTTAATTATAGCAGACATAAATAAGTGTTTCAACATGAAAAATTCATGACGTATGTTTGCATCTTTTCATTTGCTCAATCCCATATCAAGAATTTGTGTTTCCTTTTGCTTCTGGCAAATAATTACTGGATTGATTTTCATTGTTTGAAAATCAGCAATAAAGAAATTTTCCAATTATTTCTGCAGAATATTACAGCTATTCAGAATATTCATATTTGTTAATTGCCCTCAAATATACTTTCAGATAACCTTTTAACTTTGGAAGTATGAGGGAGACAACAGGATTATATGTAAATCACAGACAGTGGTGAGTTGGAGCTGGGGACCAAAATACAGACAGTACCAGCCAGCAAATCTATCTGCTGTATATAGCTTCAGATCCACCTGGTTTGCCCTAATCCTGCCATACAACAGGTTATTCTGCCTTCTATTTGTCCCATGCTATGAGAACAATGTAACATACAAGGGAGCAAGAGCATTTATCATTTACTTTTCCCCATTCACTGTGTGTAGATAAAGGAAAACATTATTTCTAGCTACTGAAAGACTGCTGTTTTATTTTACTTCCATTTTCTTTTCACAGCCTGGTATTTAATTGGAAGGTGTGGGGAGTAGAAGTGGTAACAGTCACTAAGAAACTACCATTAAGGAAATGCATTGTCCTTATACTGAACAAATCCTAGATGAGACATTCACTGCATTTTCTAGAGTAGCAATTCAGGTATGTTTGGATTATTGTCTAAGGTCTAATTTTACCTGCAGACTACACATGCAGCTTTCATTTCTGCCTTCTGAAAAGAGAGAAGCAGAAGTACTGTATCAATAATCAGTGTATATTATATACCCTATAACTCAATTTCTTAGTCTCATGGGTTAGGATCCTCTACACACACACACACACACACGTTTTCCTTTTGTCTGTTCTGTGTTTTATTTGAAGCATCTGCTAATTCTCATTTAAAATATTTTCTGCAGCTTTACAGCTAATATTTCATCTTTATCTCCTGTAATTATTCTTCCAAATGTGTCTATTTTCATGCCTCTTCCCAGCCTCTTCAACAAATTGTTTATACAGTATAAAATGCTATTCCTGCTTCCAAGTGACATTGCTCTTTACCATGCCTAGACACTCTCTCTCCTTCAATTGCTTTAGCTCTTTTCACCTCTAAGGACATAATAATCTAATTCACTCATTTTTTCTGAGGCTCTAAAAAAGACCCCTTTAGGTATACTGCCAACTAAACTGTAAACCTTTTATTCACCTCAATGCTTGGACAACAAGCAGTAGCTCATCAAAATGGAAACAGATCCATAAGTCGCTCTGAAGTGCCTAAAGCCTTAAAACATACAACTGCAGTCCACTGGAAGAGAAATGAAGCAAATGCTCCAGGTTGTAACCATGAAAGGTTTTACTGAGCTCCCAGAGGACCTGAAAGGTCCTGAAAGATCTGAAAGGCCCCAGCCTGCTTTGAGAATTGATAGATTTCTGTTATTTTCAGGCTTCATCCCACTCAGCCAATAACACTGAAAGATTTGTAAGACAATAAGACTCTCTGCTCCATCCTTCATACACATTACAGTAAAGCAAGCTCTGTTTGTGGGTTTTTCCAGTTAGCTCTTGACTTTTCAAAGCATCAGAATGCATCAAAAGCTGCTGAAGAATTTTGTTTTATTAAAATAAGGGAACTTTTTACTTTTGTTGTTTACTGTTTACTGACTTTTGGAAGGGGAATGAACAGTTAAATTTTTTTTAAGTATCTTCAGATGTGCAGTTCCCAGGAAGGACACCACTTCAGAAGCAGAGCTGTCAGCAGCATCACTCCTGCCCTGAATGGTGGTGTACCATTGGTTTTGAGGTTCTTTTGATGGTTCCATGGTCCAGAAGGATTGGACTGCCATTTCAGTACACTAAATGTCTAGTTCAATACCATGAACTAGATTTCTGTTCAGCCAGGATCACAGTTCTGGGAAATTCTGGACCTCAGCAAAGAGGGGTTGTGCTTCTAGTCAAAGCCATCTTTGCTAATAACAATAATTATCTGGTAGTGGTGGGAAAAGACCAGCCCCTGTACTTCAAACCATTAGTATTTTTTC
This sequence comes from Corythornis vintsioides, assembly GCA_025447755.1. Lineage (NCBI taxonomy): Eukaryota > Metazoa > Chordata > Aves > Coraciiformes > Alcedinidae > Corythornis > Corythornis vintsioides. The sequence continues at coordinate 15,865 of JAOEGS010005592.1, forward strand.
AGCAGTTTTAATCTATCTCTTGAAGATTATTTTAAGAAGACCTTTTTTTAAAAAAAAATATATTATAATAAAGATATTAATAATGAAACAGATCCAGTGGGTTTTGCATTCATTGAGAGAAAAAGGACAGCAGCTGTCACTGCTTTAAGAATAATTTATATATTTACTGATTTATACTTCTGGGGTTATAAAAGTTGACAAGTTAACATCAGGGCAAAGGTAGATTGATCTGTCAGGTTTCTATTTTCTGCTACTTGCTCTTCCACAAACTGCTACAAAGATTGATTGATGTGATTTGAAAGAGTTCAGTTACATCATGGTGACACACTCTTCAATATGAATTAAGAGAGTAAAATTGTTTGTTTAAATTGTTTTCATGTTGACAGGATCTTTGCACTCCAGACATTCATTCTGTTTTTCTTACAGCTTTGCTCTTTAGTCACCCAAATGTGGAATGTCACTCAACTTTGTCATATGTTTTTCTTGATGTTCCCTATTAGTTCCTTCCTCACTTATCAGCAATCTAACAAATGTGGGTATGCTTTTGTCACTGAGTTGTTCTGGTTGTTTGCCATTTTAAGGTTTTTTTCTCCTGTTGCTATGTTAAGGGAATTTAATAGTTAACATCACCTTTACTCTGTAAGGTATCATCCAGCCTTTGAGAGAGAAGTTAACACTTATATGATCATTTAAGTAATTTATTGTAGACATCAAGAATGAAAATTACACATTTGAACTGTCACCCACAGTTTAATTTTGACTCTGCTCCAAACTTTTTGAGGGAATTAGGAAGTGGTAATTCCATTAGGGGTGTTGCTGAGCTTGAGCTCTTTCTGAAAATGAGATTTCAATGTTTTCGGAATAAAATTCAGGTAATCATCCAAAATTCTTAGCTTCTTTTGCACATTGAATTTTTGTCTTGTATTGAACCTTTCTAATCTCATCTCTTGCACATGCATTTTTTATGTCTTATTCCATCTTCTATACTCATTTTAGTATGGCACTCAACTGTTACATGCATAGACAACTAAGAACTGATCAAAAGGAAGGTACAGATAAAAGGATATAATCCTGCACTGGAGTAATCAGAAACCAAAAGGTTTTAGGCAAATTATGTATGATACAGGAATGCTCTGACATCATGTGTTGACCTAGATTAGATTTTTGGAAGAAAAAAATCAGAGAAAAGTTGAGTGGAAGCAAAGATTATAGGGTTACTTGGAAATGGAAATTTTAAGCAAGTAATGCTTTTTTTCTTAATTTAATGGCTTTAATTTAATGTGTAAAAGCTTAAAAATGGATTGTGAAGTCATCACAACTAAAAAAACCCATGAAGAACAAAGATGTGTTTAGATCTCAATGACATGAGTAGTGTAGACTGGTTAGTAGTAGAAACGCAAAGTTCATCATTGTCTTTCCTCAAATATGGGACCTTAAAAGGATAGGCTCTTTCAAAACTGCATAGCTGGAAAAAAAATTTAATCCTAGCAAAACTCTACTCTTTGCAGCTGCATTTTTGCTGATTCTTTCAAGTCGGAGATAACTGATAGACAATTTGGCGTGTGGACTTTAAATAACACACTGAAAGTCTCTGTTTTGGGGAGAGGCGGGTTTAAAGTTAATTATTCTGCAAAATTACTTTTTGAAATTGAGTACTAGAGCTGGCAAAAATATTGCTGTTCAATAAGACTTTATTTCTGTGGATTTTTTTTTTTTTTTTTTGCCTGATGTCTAAGACACTGAACATTAAATTCCTTTTCCTGGGTTTGGATTCAGTGCTTGGCCATAATCAAATACAGGCCACTGATCAGTTAATCCTTTCTTTGTCTACCTGAACTTCTTCACTTCACTTTTCAAAAACAAATTAGAAATCTAGGTTAAGTAAGCATCATTTCTAAATAGAAATAGTTAATTATGAGATTCTGGATTTGATCCTAGACTTTTTAGGCTCTTCAACATTTCTGAATTGTAGTTTTATCTTTGAGTGTAAACACCTTTTTTATCCTTCAGGACTGCAACTCTTATTTCTTTACTTTAAACCAGACTCCCTCTGAGATGGAAGGAAGTTTCCATTGAACACCTGAGAACTTCCACTCTGGCCTTCTAGTTAACTAAATGATCTTTTAATGTTGGTTTGTTTGTTTGTTTTCCCCCTACGGTGTCAGCATGTATGTCTCATATCTTGCATTTTAGTAAATTTAATTTGTTTTTCTGACCTTTTTAAAAATAATTCAATGCCATGAACCAAATTAGAATATCTTCTTTTTTTTTTTTTTTTTTTTTTTTCAGTAATTTGCCTCTTATGGTAAATTATTTCCATATTTCTCAGTAACAGCTGCTTCTTGCTTCAAGGCAAGATTCAATTTCTATGGCAAATACCACAGCTTCCTGGAATGTTTTTTGCCTTTTTTTTTTTTTTTTTTGTTTTTAAATCCACTGAGTTTCAACTGGAAATTTACATCATTTGTTAGATGTGCCTTGAAAATAAATCTCTATAGATTTTCTCCTAGTTCATCTAGTTCATTTGAGGTTCCTTCTTTTTCTCCTCAACTCTCTTATCAGGAGGGAATGCATTTTACAATATGCATAAATATAGGATTTCTCTGGGTTGCTAAAATACTAGTTTATTTGAATTGTTGCCATTTATTTTCCTTGAGAAGTTATGTTGGTGTTTCATTTGCTTTAAAATTAAATGGAAATTTACAAAGAGATGTTTCTTGTGGCTGTCTTAAGTAAAAGGCAGTGGTTAAGCCTACATGTGTCAAGACGTTTTAACAGAAGTTAAATATTAATTATCTAGTCTCTAATATAGTCTGGTGATGACATAAACCTAAATTTAAAAGATGCACCTATTGAAATATGTATGGACCTACTGAAATGTGCTTTGTGTTTTAGCATAAAATGGAAACATTTAATTAAATAATTCACATCAGAAGTTTAGAAGTAACAGCTATCTATCACACCTAGCATAATTCAGTTCCAATTATGAATGACAAAGCATAACTATATTCATTCTTAAAGGAACAGTATACTATTATTTTCTAATTATTTTTCCTTTTTTTTTTTTTGTAGTCATTATATAGAAAGATATTTTATCCGTACATTAGAAAACATATATGTTCTTTTTGATAATTGACTGAATGATTGCATTAAATTTCAACTTTTAAAAGTATTTGTTGTAAAATGTTTAGCTGTTTGTCTTGTATTCACACAGTGGGAAAACCACTCAACCACATTCTTGATAGTTGCCAGAGGCATCAACATTATTGTTTTCAAAGTCAACAGGCCATATTTTTTGTTGTTGCCCATTTGTGAAGGTAGGCAGAAAGTCTGAAACTTGTCTGCAGCAGTTTTGATTTCAGTATTTATTAAAAAGTAACAGTTCTAAATTGGTATCTTCTGAGTGCATTTACCAACAGAAACCATGTAAATAACTTGAGGATAGAAGTCTTGCATTTTATATTTGGACATACTTAAAATTTTTATAGTTTTGAGACAAAATAATGTAAGGCCTGATTTGTGACCTCTAATTTCCCAAGGACCCTGGGTTTTCCAAAGAGGGTCCCTGTTTGGTAGAAAAATACACATTTTTATTTTCTTGCTTGCATTCATTTGCATAATATTTGCAATTTGTA
>JAOEGS010005594.1:0-15473 GCA_025447755.1 Corythornis vintsioides
CAGCAGAGGCTTCCAGCCCTCCCAGCATTGCTGGGGCTCCCCTGACTCTGCTCCAGCAGCTCCCTGGCTCTGCTGAGCTGAGGATCCAGAGCCAGACCCAGCCCTGCAGGGTGTCTCCCCAGAGCAGAGGTATAACAGAAGCTATCATCACATTACTCATCTTCTACCCCTTGATTTTTCCTCTCAAAAGGAGTCCATTGCTGCTGGCCTCACAGCACAGCATTCCCTGACAGAACTTGTGTATAAATCATTAAAATGTTGCCTTAAGAATAAACTGCAGCAGTTCTAGTAAAAGAAATAATAATAAAAAAAAGCCTTGGCACAGTCACTACTCGTGTTAAAAATTCCAGCAGCACCAACAAGCTGCTGGAGTTGTGGAATCATCTGGGAGCAGCATCGTGACTCTTCATGATGTTGATAACTCCTGCTCCTTCCTGACTCAGCTCCGTGAGGTTTGTGTGTAACGAGCTAATAAAGGCAGTGAACTGCTCTCCAGCTGGATCACTACTATTATGAAATTATTAATTAAAATACTTCCTTGCTGCTTGCTTTTACCAAAGTCCCTGTTTTTCCTGGGACACCTACCCAAGCTGCTCTGTCACCCTCCTCCTCCATCAAAGGCTCCTGGGTCAAGAGAAGGGCAGGGAGAGATCTCCCGTTTCCATCACCAGCAAAACAGACTCCACCTGGGGACATTAGTTTATTGCCAATCAAATCAGAAAATGATAAATAAAATCAGTATCAGTAATTACATCTTAATCAGTAATTAGAAATAAAAACTACATCTTAAACCACCTCCCTGCCACCCCCATCTTCTCATTTTAACTTCACTCCTGATTCCCTCTTTCCAACTCAGCAGTGCAAGGGGATAGGGAATGGGGGTTGTACTCAGTTCATCACACTTTGTCTTCATCCCCTCCTTCCTCCTCAGGGGGAGGTCTCCTCACACTCCTCCCCTGCTCCAGCCTGGGGTCCTCCATAGCTGCAGTGAATCTGCTCCACCCTGGACCTCCATGGGCTGCAGGGGACAGCCTGCCTCACTATGGTCTTCATCACAGCCTGCAAAGGACTCTGACCAGGGCCTGGAGCATCTTCCCCTCCTCCTTCTTCACTCACCTTGGTGTCTGCAGAGTTGTTTCTCCCCAGGATTGAAAATATGATTCATTCCCATGGGGTTTACATTTAATATATATCTGGGGCTAAGCACCAGTTGCTCCATCACCTGATGACTCCTCCCCAGCAGAGAAAAGGTGATAAGACCCACAGTCTGAAATTAAAATGGATTTAAGGAAACACTCAAATACCAAAGTGAAGCAAATAGCTGTACTCAGCCCAGCAGGTGTACAACAGTCCCAGATGGTCCTAAGGAGTAGAAACAGGAGGATTTTCCCTCCCCAGACTTCCCCCTTTATAGTGACCATGATGTTTCTGGGATGGGACACACCTGGAACCAACTCAGCTCACCTGCCCTGGCTCCAAACTGCTCACAGCCTGCAGCCCATGGCTGGCCTGGGATTGTGTCCCAGTGAAACCAGGACTCATGGACAAACTCACAAACTTCAGTACTTGCCACTAAAAATGTAAAAAAAAAGAAGAAATAACTTTGGTATCCACTTTTCTTCCCTGAGCTGGCAGTCCCTTTGGTTGTATTAAAGGTGGAATTAACAGTCCTGGAGAAATAATTGATTGTAATGGTCTGTAATGTCAGTTATTCAAATGGGCTTCCTTCTAATTACCTTCTAATTATAGGCATAGAGAAAATAATAGTAAACATAGATATAGAAACTGGTACTTGCTCACAATCTTTCCCTTTCAGAAGAATACACCTCACACATCATTGTGGGAAGGGACAATTAAATCCATGGCTTGATGCAAACCAAGGATGATTGAATAGCTACTGATAGAATAAATTCTGTTCTCTGAGGACGTGTGTGTGTGTCCCCTAGCTTGGGATTTAGGAGCTGTAAGGATGGGTGGTGAAACTCTGACTATATAACAAGATCTGGGTGGTGAAACTCTGACTGTATAACAAGATCCAGGTTGTGTATGGATTGCAGACTGGACCAAAGGAATCCAAAAGCCTTGAGAGGCCTTCATATGCCAAATCCATCAACTGAGCTTGGCCAGGAGACCTCTGTGTCTGAGAAACAGCCTCCTAAATCCACCCAGGAAGGACATTTGTGCTTGTGGCACTTGATTTAAGGAAGGAGTGGGCATCCTATTAGCTGGATTAGCTTCCTCCTGGAAGAGGCTTTGAAGGTTTCTTAACAATTTGCTTTTGTACTTTCAGATATATTGCTTCATTTCTTTTTCCTTTGCTTTGCTGTATGATTTCTGAGCCCTTTGAAGTGCTTTGCCTAATCCTGCATCTTTTACTCACCCAGGGTTATCCACCAAGGAGCACATTCCCAGTGCTCCAGGGAAGCTGAGCACTGTCAGGCAGGTCTCACAACACTCAGGGTTATAATTCAAGTAGTTCCAAAGTTCCACACATTCCAAGATCCAAGCTCTGCTGCTCACACCAGTTGACATCACTGCCCGAGTGCTGCTGTGTGCAGGAGCCATGGTGAGCAGACAGCAAAGCTACCTCCAGAAAATTAAATTCCCAGCAAACACTGGGCAAAAAGAATCAAGAATGAAAGGTTCTTATGTAACTCCTGCTCTGGGGAAGACAGAGCTGATGGACTGCACAGAGAACAGTCTGATGTGTTTAAAAATGACAAGAATTCCCACTACCACTGCTCTTTTTCTTTCCCCCTCTCTGTCACTGCTGTCCCTCTCAAAGACAGGCCATTAATCCCACTTACAGTGACCGATGGGCTTTTCAGAGCAAGGTCAGTGATTTATGGAGCTTACAGCAGCCTCTGGGAGCAGCAGATGAAGGAAGAGTGTGTCCAGAGATTTTTTTTTTTGCATAATTTGAGCACAGCAGTTTGCCTCGAAACTGGGATTTTTGAAAGTCTGCTCCTCAAAGTGACTTCCAAGGGAACAGCTCCTGCTTTCAGCTGATGAGCACAGGACTTTATGGATGTAAAAATTAACTGCAACAAGCCCTGGTATTTAAACCTCAAAGAATCCCAGACTGGTTTGGGTGGGAAGGGACCTTTCAAGGTCACCCAGTCCCTGCAGGGAGCATCTGCAGCCAGAGCAGGGTGCTCAGAGCACCAACCTCCCCTGGGATGGGGACAGGGCTGGGGCAGCCACCACCTCTCTGGGCAGCCTAAAAATCTCTATTTGTGACAGAACCAAGGGATGTCTAAAGCTAATTATCAGTCTTTCCAAGTGCATTACCAAGTTTTTATTAGGAAGGCCAGCATTTTCTGTTGCTCTGAGCAACCAGAGCCAAGCTCTTTGCTGTTGTGGTGCAACACCAATGACAAATCACACAGCAAACCCCCATCTGCAGCAGAAGACTGATAGAACCTTTGGAATCTTTACATTTAAGGGCTTCTCTTCCTTAAAAACACCAACCCCAAACGTGTGCAATGGGGTGTTACTCACAACCATCCACTAGCCCACCCTACTCATCTTGGAGTCCACCCACAGCAAGATTTGCCAAACTGAAGCCTGGACTCAATGTCCCATTTATTTACCACAAAAAAAACCCCACAAAACTTTAAGAAACCCCTAATTCCAGCAGCTACAAATTGCTGTACAGATGAGCCCCATCATCTCACCAGCTGCCTAAATCTGCTCTGGGAAGAAATGAGGCTAAGCTGTTAAACCCTTGCTTTGATCTAATATCTGGATTTAGAGGCTCATTATGTTGTGTTTTGGGTTTTTATCTTTTTTTTTTTTTTTTTTAATATGCTTGAGCACAGGATGCTGTTAGCTGCCATTTCTGATGAGGGATAAATGTTGATTCAAAAAATGCCAAGTTCTTCTTCATTCTGTATCTGTAACAGTCACAACTGCTGGGACACTTTGCTCTGGCTCTTCTTGCCTGATGTGCAACCCTTAACCCAGCCCTGCCAGGGCACCACTGCCCCGTGGCCCTCAGCACCACATCCTGGAAACCTCAACGTGTCTGTGTGGGTAGCAGTGCCCCCCAATTACACAGTATCAGAGAGGTGGTTTTCTAAGCTTTTTTTACTATCAAGAATAAATAAATAAAGAATAAACAACAAAGGAGGAGAGCCAGAGACAAAAGCAGGTTGGTAGAAACAGGCAGGAATTCTTTATTTCATGTGGCACAGCATCAGGCAGACAACCCAAGAAACAGTTTCTAACAAAAAAAACCAAATCTCTCACTTCCAGGAACCATCTCCCCCCCCACCCCATAACAAGGATCCAGTGCCAACAGTGGTGCCCAAGACTCCCTTGCCTGCCCATTCTCATCGTGGTGGGCACAGGAGGAGGCTTTCCAAGGAGGCTCCACATCTTGCCCCATGCACCATCTTTAGACAGCACTGGGCACATCTTGTCACGGGACAAGGCTGGGGACACAGGCAGTGCCCCCCCTGGGGGAACACACCTCAGCTGGCAGCGTGAGACAGGGCAGGGGGGCACCTGAGGGAAGATCAGTATGGCTTCAGAGTCTCTTTCTGACCTCCTCCAGCTCTGAGGGGGCTGGGGACAGAGGTGCTCGTGGAGGAGGAGAGGTCAGCCAAAGATCAGAGCAGACTGGGACTCTCTGAGCTGCTGGTTAGGCCAGGGGAGATGCTGGGGGGAGGAACATGGTTAGCAGGCTGGAGTCAAGGCATGGAGGATGGCTGGGGGAAGGAAGATGTCTTAGAGCCTGAGGGCAAAGCTTGGAAAGCCTTGGGATATCACCTTTGTTATCTATAGGTTAGTCTCTCTCTCTATATATACTATTTTTCTGTCTAAATTAAGAAAATAAACATTTATTAACATCTCAGTGGGTGAAATCCTGCTCTGCACCAAAGCCAAGGCCTTGGGACTTCATCCTGAGGGAGCCCCGTGTCAACAGCAAAGGGCAAACCTGGCCCTTTACTCCTGAACACTCTGCTGGGACCCATTCCTCTCAATCCTGTGAGGAAACATCAGTCTGAAGGGTGATTAATGCCATGGATTTCTCCTGCACTGCCAGGGGAGAGCCAAGGAGGGGCGGTGAGGACAGAGGAAGGGACTGGGAAGAGCTGCTTTAAGGATCCACAGAGTGGATCTGGACTAAAGTGCTACCAGCCTTTCCTTTCTGAGCAACCACCAAACCTTTCCCTTCACTCACACGGCCAGGGAATGGAGAAGGAGCCAACTCCTCCTCCTCTGTGGGCATCACCCTCATCATCCTCACCCTTTGGATGCTCCTCCAGCTCCACCTCTCCACACTGGGGCAGCCGCCGGAGCCTGAACGTGTCTCACGGGGGCAAAACCTTGGGATGGGGGGGGGGTGTCTCACAAAGCTAACCTCCCATTTAGGGCAGCAGAAGCCCAGAGGGTGCTGGCAGACACAGGACCATACGAGCTTTGGGTGCATTTACCACTTTTATTTCACTATGCAGAAAGGTACATTCACCATGTGTTGTGATGCAGCTGACGGTGCGACGGGTGCGACCCCCCAGTGGGGGGCTGTTGGAGCTGGACACTGACGAGTTCTCCGTGGAGGTTCTGTACAGGTTTAAGGCTTCACTCTCAACTAGATTCTCAAACAGATATTTTTTATTTTGCTTTTAATTATTTTTTTTCCTCTGAGAACAAAAGGGAAATCAATAGAAAACCATCACGGTTATTTCAGATTAATCATTTTCTAATGCTGCAAACTAAGTAAAATACAGATTTTTCTTTTTTTTTTTTTTTGGTTTATTTTTTTTTATGTATTTTTTTTTTTCTTTTGTCTCCAAAATAACTACATATCATTTACAAGGTTAGGGATCTGTGAAGGGCACCGGAAAGCTGACTCTGAGCAATGCTGACCAGAACTGCTGGAAGTGAATATGCTACAACCCCTGGTTACCTGGGAGGGAATGATCCAGGAATCCAGAGCACACTTGGTGAGCACTTTGCTGAGATTTCCTCCTCCTTCACCGGGCAGCAATAAAACCAGAAGAAACGAAGAGAAGATTCAAGTCGTTTACTGAATAAACCGTGTTAATTGGCACATCTAAGGTGTGGGCAAGACATTGTACAGAGGAGCTAAGAGAGCTGCTAGCGTTCTGGGGAGGGGTGGAAATCTTCCTTGACCATCTGTAAACAAAAAGGCTCGGCCACCTCACGGATTTTCATCGCTTTAGACTTCCAGAAAGTGGGTGAAAAAGGCATGAGCTGCTTTACGTGTTACATGACGGGTTTCTATTTCGTATGAACGTGCAGGTACAGCTGAAAACTGATTAAAGAAAAAAAGAAGTTTTAAGGAAATAAAAAGAAAAAAAAAAAAGGCTGCTTTTCTGTCATTGTTACTCGTTGCTTCATGCAATATTGTTGAGCTGCTGCTGAGTCGGATCGCTTTCTATGGGAAGGGGTTTTTTTTTGTCTCTGCCACTTGCTTCTATGGCCAGTCGAGATCGTTGCTGCTGCACTGAAGGTTTGTTTTGTTTTGTTTTGTTTTCCATAGACAGATAGGAGTCAGTCAGGTGGGAACAGAGACTCCACCCAGGGTGAGGGGTGTGGGGGGCTCTCCCGTTCCTCCCGCTGCGCACGGCTGGATTCCAACGCAAGCCAGGTCACTCCTGAGGGGAACAGAAGCCAGGTGGTTACTGGGAGCCACTCGGGCAACTGAGGGTGTGTCAATCCGCACGTGTCACCAACACCCAACCCACACCCTCTTTGGAAAAGGCAGCATCCCGGGGTAGGTGGCTTGGAACACATCCAGCGTCCACACCGGTGCCCGCGGGGAGAATGGGTGACATCAGGAGATGGCTAAGCAAGATGCACTCTGCTGCCTCTGCAACTGGGAGCAGAGTGTCTCCAGAGTCACAGCTCCTCGCTCCTCACTGGCTGCTCCCATCCTCCCAGTAAACAACAGGCACTGAAACTCAATTTTACAGCATCACGGGCTGGTTTGGGGTGGGAAGGGACCTTTAGAGGTCATCTGGTCCAACCCCCCTGCAGGGAGCAGGGGCACCTGCAACTACAGCATCAACCTCCCCTGGGATGGTGCCAGGGCTGGGGCAGCCACCACCTCTCTGGGCAGCCTGGCACAGAGTCTCACCACCCTCAGCATCAAAAACTTCCTTTTGGGTCTCCATATCCAAAAGTAGGAGCCCAAAGCCAGCTCCAGGAGGTGCTGTGCATGACACCCAGTTACTGACAGAGAGGGCAAGGGAATTTATACTGTTTTTAGGAATAAATTGCTGCCGTTGATGCCAACAAAACAGACAAGCAGCTTCTCCCCCCAGCCCCCCAACTCCTGCACACAGCATTGCAAGCGGTCTGTGCAGCAGTGCCAGCGCTGAGGCCGCTCACATAGCAGGTTAGTACACAGGACACACAGAAGAGATACTGGTTTCTAGGCTCAGCTTAGCCAGCCAGGCCTGGAGAGCATGCCTCTGCCAACACAAAAACCCAGAGCTCCACACCAGCAAAGCTGCATTATCACCTGGAAAAACAATGCTGCTTTCAAATGGGACGTGTTCGGTCCAGCTACGGGACAGCCAAGGCACCCAAAAACCAACACTCCAGGGTTTAACAGAGAACAATCCCAAGCAGGTCGTGCCCTCATCTTGGGAAGGCAGGAGTGAAAAGCTCAGCTTGTCACAGATCTGCACAGGGCGTTCAGAAAGCAGCTGCAGGTTCCCCCCTCAGCAGTTTTCAAACAACAGGAGCAGCTTTAAGAACAAACGATCTTTGTTCTTAAACGACACAGAAGCAGATGACAGGGTTTGGGTTGGTTTTTTTTTTTACATCAGAACTGGGACATTAGAGCATGGTCAACGAGGACTTCCCAAGAGCAAAACGACAGCACACGAGCAGCTTCTCTTTCTCCAGCTGAAGAAAGATGTTTAGAGCTGAACGTGGCCCACGTTCGACACCCGGCACGGAAGCCACTTGCACGTCAAGGCCAGAGACAGAAAGCAAAGGGTTAGAGGTGAATTGTGCTGGGAAAACAACATTTGCCACATGCCAGCCCAGTAAATGCCTCAGGAAAATAAAAATCATCTAGACCTCTTACCTGTGGTCAATCCTCCCCATCTTCTGGTGTGATTTCTGTCTCTTTATGTACCACTACTTTGGTCACTGACATGTCAGGGTGCTGCTCTTTGGCTTCTTTAATTGCCTGAGCCAGCGCCTATCCCAAGGAAACCACAGGAGGGCAAAAACAAAAAGGAGGTGGAACATGCATGATCAGTAGCCAGGTGGAGAGATTCATGAGATATTACACAATTTACACATGAGGAAAATGGCTCAAGTATGAACTATACCACCAGTGATTTAACTGCCAACCCAGCTTCACCTCTTTTAAAGCAAGGCTCAGAAATGATTTCTCTGGCAGCCTCCAGGGTGCCTGCCAGCTGCTTTTACCTGGTCATGATCAATATCTGCATCTCCTGTGATGACTATTCTCTTCTCGATCCTCGTCTCTGAGATGCCTCCTTTCACAGTCTGGATGGGAGGGACAAATGTAAGTCGGGGAAAGGCTTCCAGAGGAACCCTCCAACAGCACTCACAGAGGGGACAACCCTGAACTGCAGCCAAAGCGGCGCTGACGTTGGCCTGCTCTGAAGGGAGCAGATGACCTCCAGAGGTCCTTCCAACACAGCTTAACAGTTCTAGTCAATCTGCACACACACAATCATGGATGGTTCGGGTGGGAAGGGACCTTTCAAGCTCATCTCATTTCATCTCACAACCCCCTGCAGGGAGCAGGGTGCTCAGAGCACCAGCCTCACCCTGATGTCTGCATGGCACAACCAGCAGATGGTGAATTCATGCCATGAATTAAAAAACAGATATACAGACAGCTCATATGAACACCTAGTCCCATCCAGCCACAGGTTTCAGGAGGACATACAAGGTGTGTGGCCTTTGTATAGCTCATCTAATGAAGGGTGAACTTCACTGCAGAAGATGAAATCTTGTCCTAATTGGTGGCAGAGCTGTGATGGCACTAAGAGGGTTTCTGCTCAGGAAGGAGCTGTGATTTAGGTGCTATCTTGGACCCACCATCACTTGTCTGTGCAGCCACAAGCTTCTGGCCTGGCTGTGGGCGAGTTCCTTAGGGCACCACCACCCAGCAAGGTGTCTGAGCTGCCTGAATGTCCTGTCACGACTACACGACATGAATACATGTCATGAATACACGGCTGTGCTGGGAGCAGCTCAGGACTCCCAGCAGTGCAGTCACATCAGCAGAGCCTCACGCTCAGGGACATTGTTCCTTCCTGGCTACCTCCCCATGCCAAAGCAACAGAGCTGAAGTGAAGCAAACACCCACCCTTGTGAAACAAAGAGCTGCCTGTGAAGCAAACACCCACCCTTGTGAAACAGAGACTCACTTTGGTGATGTGGGTAGTGGTGGTAGTGCTGGTGGTTTCAGATGTGATTGTCTGTGCGCTCATCAACACACCCGGCTCCGAGTCGGCCCCGCAGTCCACCTGGGGAACCAGCAGAGGAAACCCATCATCAGCAACAGCCCCCTGAGCAGGGCAGGCAGGAATTGCTCTGGATGAACACCCCCCCACCCCCTTGCTACAGTTCTTCATGAAGGGAGGGTATCTAATGGCAGGGAGGGAACTGCCGTGGAGGTGACCATGTGCTGGCAGCTCTGTGTCTGGAGATTCTGCTTCTGGAAGGACCACAGGGAAGCTGCAGCTTTGGAATATGGAGTTTCATCAGTGTTCCTGAAACTCCTACACCAGGACACGAGAGTCACCCTCGGGTGAGCTACTCTGAGGCACCATCCCCCTCCCACCCCAACACCTCAGAGAGATTGACACCAAGGCAAGTGCTCGAAGCCCAGTGGAGACCCCCTGAGGGCACCTGAAACCCAGACCTTGGCTTGGGCAGAGCCTCTCACCTGAGAAGACTCGTAGGTAATGGTTTTTGTTTCCGTGTGGACGACTGGCACTTCCTTGGTGGAGATTTCCAGGCTCTCCCCCCCGGGAACACCACTGAAACTGACGGTCTCGGTCTTCACCACCGGCGACTGCGTGAAGAACACATGAGGATTGGAATGTTTGGCAAAGCTTTGGGGTTTCTCACAGTGTTTATTGGGGTTTTCTTCTTCACTTGGGTGTCCTGGTTTTGCTGGAATAGTTTTCCCCCTTGGAGCTGGTGCAGTGCTGAGGGACAAAGATCTACATGGGAGAGTCCAATGGAGGCTACAAGGATGAAGGGACTGGAACATGTGTGTGATGAGGAAAGGCTGAGAGCCCTTTGGGACAGAGCAGCCTGAGAGGGGATTGAATCCATGTTTATCTAGAGCTGAGGGCTGAGTGTCAGGAGGAGGGGCAGCCTCTGCTCACTGTGCCCTGGGGTAGGACAAGGGCAATGGATGGAGGCTGCCCAGGGCAGGGGTGGAGTCCCCAAGACCCCTGGAAGGGTTTCCAAGCCATGGATCTGTAGTGCTGAGGCCATGGGGCAGTGGTGCCCTGGCAGGGCTGGGGAGGGGTTGGACTGGATGGTCTGAAGGTCTCTTCTGCCCAAACCAAGCTGTAATTCACAATTCAGCAGAAGAATCACTGATTTAATATCGAGTTACCTCAAAATGAGATTTTCTTTCCAAGGACTCTGACGGGTGCAGCGCTGCACTCTGCTCCTCCGCCCTCTCACAAGGAGCAGCAGCCACTGCAGTGCCTCCTTCCCGTTTGCTCAGGGCCTTCCCAGCCTCATCCCTCTTCTCCTCCTTGGTCCCCTCAGCTGCCTCCTTGCCCGAGGCCGGGGCGTCCGGCGGCAGCGCGGCCGCTTTGTGATCCCCGGCGGGCTGGCCGTCGGCCCCGCGTCGCTCCGTCACAACCACTGTCTCCTCCACCACCTTCTTCACCACCTCCTGCTGTGGCTGGGCCACCTGCTTCATCTCACTGCTCCTTGTCTCCTGAGACGTCGTCGTGTCTATTCTCTGTGGGGAAGCAGAGAAAACAATCAACCCCAAACCCCCTTGGTGCTGGAAGGGGACAACGCTACTCGCAGTAGCTCCTCAGCTGAATGTGCTGTGAAAACAACGAGATGGAAAATAAATGAAAAGCAAATAAACAAAGGGTGTTCTATTTTGCCAGTTTCTTTCTCTCACGTCGCGTTGGCTTTGTGGTCTGTGGGTCTTATCAGAGTAATAGAAAATGAAAAGCCAAAGGGAGAATCCCTATTTTTCTAAGTGAAGAGAAACACCCCAGTGTTTTTCCTTGTTGGTATTTAATGGTTGGGCTAAATGATCTTGAACGTCTCCTCCAACCAAAGCGATTCTAGTTTTGCATAAAGGCAAAATACAGCACCCTGCGAAAATGACCAAAATAAAGTGAAATGAGAAAAAAAACACAGGGTTTTTGAATTGCTTTTGTTTTGTTGCTGGGTTTTTTCCCCCTAGTGAAGCTGCACTGCTGCAGTCAAAGCAAAAGGCACACGTGAGTTAACGATGGAGCTTCCCAGCCATGCAGAAAACCAGGGGAGGCAGGAAAAGCAGCACAGAGCAACCGTGGCGATGGAGGGGAACCGAACGGCCACCTGAGCCCAGGTCTGGGAAGCAGCAGTGACCCCTCCTATGAACTCGGTGGGTTTCCTGGCGGACTCTAGCAAAGTGAAGATGTCCGACCCGTCCAAGGCTTTTTCACTGGTGGAGTGTTTGGTCTAAACAGACAGAGAGAGGCAGAGTCACGGGCAGGGTGGAGGCAGAGCCGCGTGCGCAGACGTGGTGAGCTGCCAGAACCAGGGTGAGGTAGGTGGGGGAGAGAGAGAGGAAGGGGAGAGAAGGTTGCGAGGGGAGAGGGTGGGTTGGAAAAGGGAAAAGAATGGGAAAACAGAGCAGATTCGGAGTGGCCGTAGTAAGCAAAGTAGTTACAAAGCAGAGTTGTTAGCGCCGGCGTTTCCAAGCAAAACTTACTGCTTTTAGTTACTTCTTTAGTTATTTCTTCTATTTATTCATTTATCTAGCTATTTATTTATCCTTCTAAGAAGCCACAGCAGCAACGCTACATGTTTGGATCTTTACATCAACCAGAAAGGTTGGAAGCCTTTACATCGTGTCCGCTTCGGACCGTGGAGCCAACGGATGAGGAGGAGGTTGGGGCAGGGGGGGGGAAGTGGGGAGGAAAAAAAATTAAGCTGGGTTGGCCACCGTCAACACAAAGCCAGGCAGCAGGAGAGCTGAGAGGTGGGGTGGCGCGGGGGCATCGCCCAGAAGAAGGCCATGCTTTAATCTGTAAGCTGTGGCACCAAGTCAAAGCCCCCGTTACCACCACTCTGGTCGCCGCCGACTCGGTAACATAGTGAGCAGTAGCAATGGTAAAGGGTCGCTCCCGGGAGCGTCTCCACTCCGCCAGGCTCTTCTCCCTCCTGGAAACCCCCCCTGCTGCTTGCCCAGCTTGGCCTCCCAGGCCTCCTTCGGCTCTGCCGAGCGGGAAGGGTCCCGGCGGCTCCCGGAGCTGCCGCCGCTGCTGCTCCGTCCTCGGGGGCTGCTTGGAGCTCTCCTCTTCGGGACTGGCCGAGCGGGATTCCGCCTCCTTTATGGGGGCCAGGGAGTCGGAGACCCCCTTCCCAGCTTCCTCAGCAGCCCTGGGCTCCAGGATTTCATACCCGGCCGCCACCCGGATGATTTTCAGGGCTCCCTGCCCCTCCGTTTTCCTCCAGGCTTCTCCCGCCGGCTCCGCCGCTCTCTCGGCCTCTTGAGCTTTGCTTGTCATGGTGACGATCTTCCCGGACAGGGTGTCGTAGGACTTCCCTAAGGTGAAGGTTTTCTGCTTGCTGTCCTCTTGGAGCTGCACCTCACTTCCCAAGTCCTCAAAGCTCTGGGTTAGGAGGGCGCCGGCCTGGAGCATCTCGGGCAGGAGGGCGGTTTTACCGCTCACAGTCACTACTTTGTACGCCAGGGTTTTTTTGGAGTCACCACCAACTACCTCAGAGGGTATTTTGTCTATAATAACCCAATCCTCAGTGCCCTATATTTAAGATATAAAAGCTAAATTAGAAGACCTGAAGGGTTGGCCTGGACTTGAGGTGCACTAAAGTATGAGGACTCCTTAAGAATTCAACACTGCCTTTTTGGGAAGCTTAGAGTAACTTTTAACCCTTGTACCTCTTAAAGCAAACAAATAACAGAACCACCTTAGGCAGAGGATGAGATTCCTTTGCATATTCCCTCCCCTCAGGGGCCCATCTCACGTGGACACACAAATTACTTTTGCCAGACTGTTTCTCTATTGATTTGAAGCATTTTAGCACGTCAGGTCCCATCCCTGGAGAGAGATATTCCAGGTGGGGCTTGAGGGGGCTCTGAGCACCCTGCTCTAGTTGATGTCCCTGCTCCAAGGACTGGATGAGCTCTGGAGCTCCCTTTAACCCAGCATGGCTATGACTTAAAGTGTCAACTGGAATCACCCTGGGGTTAAAAATCAGATTATTGCCAGGCTACAGTGCAACCCCAGTTACAGAAACAAGGCAAATGAGCCCGTTCAGCTGCTCCCCATTGGCACACACCCCACTGGCCAGGACCTGGAGTAAGGGGGATTTATCCACAGCCAAAGCTTGTGCCAAATTTCCTCGTTTTCAATCCCCTTTGGGATTGTTTACACCCAACAGCAAATTCAGGAAGGAACTTAAACTAGCATCTTCTTCCTCCTCACACCAATCAACTCTTGGATCCCCTTTGTGCAACCAGCCCCTCGACCCCGAGGGCGTAAAGGGTTTATCTAAGCCAAGGTGGCAGCTTAAAATGAAATGAGTGAGAAAAAACAAAACCCCAAACAACCTCAAGGGACGACGGGATAGTTTTCTGGATAATGATCTGATGAGCAGCAACCAAAGTGCCCGTGGATTCTCCTTCCTGCAGCTTCTTCTCTATCTCACTTGGCTAACGGGGAAACCAAGAAGAACACAAAGTTCACCGTCGCGCGGCGGAATCCGAAGCCGTTGGGGAAAACAGGAAGGAAAATTCAGTGTGATCAGGATCCCCCGTGCTGGAAACACATGCACCAAGCAAAGGACAGCCACCAACGGCACCGTGCAAGGGGGTTGTGAAGTAGCAGGGAAAAAACCAGTCTCTTAGCAGGAAGCTACAAGCTCCAGAGGGGACTCGTTCCCCAGAAACTGGCCCCCCCCCAGGGAAATAATAATAATAATTAAAAATAAAAAGCAAAACACAACACGTGTGCTTGGAAAGGAAAAAAAAAAAAGATCATAAAATAATAAACCATCGCCGGCCTGACTAACTGCATTGTGAGAAAGTATGAGGTGTTTTTACCTGCAGTTCAAGGACTGTAGTACCTCCCTTCTGCAAAAATATGAGTTTCTCTGATTTTTCAATTTCTTCTTTGGTCTAATGTCAGGGGAATAAATGGGTTTAGTAAATGGAGGGTATAAAGTCCACTCTACTACACAACAGCTCACTGTATCCCTCCACAGACTGCTGACTGAGTGGTCAATTAGGGAGCAGAATCAAGCAGAATTCTGCAGCAAAGAGGTTTCCAGGAGGAAGTGACATCAGTGCCTCTTGGTGACAAGTGCCAAGCAGACCTGAGCACAAGGTAACCAGAGTGACACCCAGCTGTGGGTTTCATTCCACCTTCACTGTGCGTGCTGCCACCTTCCACAGCTCCCCTCAGAAGCCTCCTGCAGGCTCCTCCACCCTGGCTCTGGCTCCTTCTTTTGCCTTCACTGGATCTGAACCAAGACTCTCAGCTTTTTTTGGAAGATCTGTCTGGTTTAGGGCAACACCGAAGGTCACTTTGTGACCTCTGGATCTCATTATCACCCCATTATCTACCCTGTTATCTCATTATCTACAAAATAACTCAAAGGCAGCTTCTTAATTGGCAAGTTTCTTGAAAACACTTGGAGGCTGCCCAGTGAAGCAAGGACTTTTCACGTGTGTACTCTGCATGAGAAGGCACATGCTGAGCCATCCACCCCTTATGGAACTGGCCAAGTGGCTCTAATCACCATCATCATCCCTTCCCTGCCTTCAAAGACTGACAGGGCTCTGCCCATTGCTCTCTTTTTTCTCTTCAGCCTTGGTATCACCCCCCCCAGCCTTCCCTCTCTACACTGCTGCACCCAACCAGTCAACATGGTTTAATTTTTCTCTCCATCACCTTGCTGGTTTCTCTCACGCATGGCTGGGCTTACTCGAGCTCACCAAGCCTGCAGCAGAGGCTGCACCTTGCACCCCAGAGAGACCCACTTCTGCCATGAGGCTTGCAGTGAGTTTCATCCTCTGAATCCCTGTATGTCACAGAACCCAGCATGGAGGGGTCTGGAAAGCACCTCTGGGGATCACCTGGTGCCACCCCCCTGCTCCTTCCAGCAGGGGCACCCAGAGCAGGGTGGGGCTGGAATCTCTCCAGAGAAGGAGACTCCACAACCTTTCTGGGCAGCCTGGGACAGGCGCTGACACCCTCACAACAAACAACTTGCTCCTCCTGGCTTCCAGT